>CAUYPK010106953.1:0-77850 GCA_963574355.1 Loris lydekkerianus
AAGCTTGATAACTAGGATCTATAGAGAACTCAAATTAATCCACATGAAAAAAGCCAACAATCCCATATATCAATGGGCAAGAGACATGAATAGAACCTTCTCTAAAGAAGACAGACGAATGGCTAACAAACATATGAAAAATTGTTCATCATCCCTATCTATTAGAGAAATGCAAATCAAAACCACCCTGAGGTATCATCTAACCCCAGTGAGAATGGCCCACATCACAAAATCTGAAAACTGCAGATGCTGGCGTGGATGTGAAGAGAAGGGAACACTTTTACACTGCTGGTGGGACTGCAAACTAGTACAACCCTTTTGGAAGGAAGTATGGAGAAACCTCAAAGCACTCAAGCTAGACCTCCCATTTGGTCCTGTAATCCCATTACTGGGCATCTACCCAGAAGGAAAAAAATCCTTTTATCATAAGGACACTTGTACTAGACTGTTTTATGCAGCTCAATTTACAATCGCCAAAATGTGGAAACAGCCTAAATGCCCACCAACCCAGGAATGGATTAACAAGCTGTGGTGTATGTATGCCATGGAATACTATTCAGCCATTAAAAAACCTGGAGACTTTACATCCTTTGTATTAACCTGGATGGAAGTGGAAGACATTATTCTTAGTAAAGCATCACAAGAATGGAGAAGCATGAATCCTATGTACTCAATTTTGATATGAGGACAATTAATGACAAGGTCACGGTGGGGGTGGAGGTGGGGGATTGGGAAGGCAGAGAGAGAAAGAAGGAGGGAGGGGTGGGGAAAGGAAGAGCAGAGAGAGGAAAGGAGGGAGGGAGGGTGAGGCCTTGGTGTGTTCCACACCTTTTGGGGCAAGACACGATTGCAAGAGGTACTTTACCTAACAAATGCAATCATTATAACATGGCTTATTGTACCAATGAATCCCAAACAACAACAACAAAGAAGAACAATAAAAAAGAAAAACAAAAAAGAATCACCAACAGATATGTAAAAAGGTGTTCATCATCACTAGTTATCAGAGAAGGGCAAATTAAAGCCACTGTGTGTACCACCTCACAGCTGTTGGGATAGCTATCTTACATCAAAAAGATATAATAGGTGTTGGCAAGGATGTGGAGAAAAGGGAACCCTTGTAACATTGTTGATAGGACTGTAGATTTGGTATAGTATTATGAAAAATAGCATGGAGGATCTCCTAAAGAAATAAAAGTAGAACTACCATATGACCCACCAATTTCTCTTCTGGCTATATACCCAAAGAGAATGAAATGACCACCTTGTAAAGATGTTTGCCTTCTCATGTTTGTTGTGGCATTATTCACATTAGCCAAGATACGGAAACAACTTAGTTGCCCATCAATGGATGAATGAAGAAACTGTGATGTGTATATATACATATAGTAGAACCTCTGTAAGTTGACCACCCAACAAACTGTAACAAACTGACCAACATATGGAGGTGGTCAACATAAGGAACTAGGCCTACAGTACTGATATGCACATGTGGTGCACATCTGGTCTATGAAAATTACTTCAACTTAAGGAGGTCATCATTGTAGTGAGGTGGGAAGCTGTGGAGGTTATACTGTGTATATATATCTAAGTATATGATGTATATACATCCTGTCTTAAGATGTGTATACATTTATAGCACCTTCTGTGTATACACATCTTAAGACAGGAAAAAATGTTGAAATTGTAATACTCAATATAAACCAATAACAAATAATGAATGCAAGTCACATTCAAGCACTTCCTGTTATCGCAGAAGTCAAATGTGACTTGAGTATTACAATTTCAATACAGATTTTTTCTTTCTTAAAAAGTGTATTTTTTTCTGGTGCCCTCTGTGTGTGCATGTGTATAAATATGTAGTAGAATATTATTCAGCCCTGAAAAAGGAGATCCCGCTGTTTGCCACAACATGCAGGGACCTGGAGTACATTATGCCAAGTGAAATAAGTTAGACAATCCGCTCTTACGGTGGAATCTTGCTTTTTTTAAGGTCACACACATAGATAGGGAATAAAACCTTGATTACCAGAGTAGGTGGAGGGACAGAAAATGGGGAGATGCAAGTCAAATGATACCAACTAGCAAATATGTAGGATGAACAAGTGGAAGTATGTACAGTATGAGGACTATAGTTAATAATAGTGTGTGTGTTGTATTCAGGATTTTTGCTAATTGAGTAAATTATATAATTGCTAGTTTTGTCACCGGGGGAAGAGTAGATAATTAAGAGGGTAGCTATATTAATTAGTTCATCTACAGTAACCAGTACACTATATATGTATCTTATAAATTATAGTGTTCACCTTAAATATGCACTATAAAATTTATTTAACAAAAGAAGTATAGTTAATACATTAAGATGCCTACTGTGTGCTTGGCCCTATTCTAAGTGTTTTAGATAATGACTCTTTTAATAACTGAATGTGATTGGCCCAAATAGTACCCTCATTTTACAGAGGCGAAAACAGAAGAATAAAGGGGCTTAACTAACTTGCCTGAGGTCTCTTAGCTAGGAAGTGGCAGAGCCAGGAAGAAGGGTATCATGAGGATTGGGAAGAAACAGTGGAAGGAAGAGGGCTTCTCCTACTACAGATACCTCTAAGTATAGGCTACTAATGGGATGTTGGGGACACACCTGTGTACTCTCTCCCTGAAGGGCAGACCAGGCATGTTGGCTTGCCTCAGGTATGGATATTCATCTGAATACTATCTCTTCTTGTACAGGCTGGCCCTGCAGCATGGGGACGGCCATGTCGTGGATTACCTGTCCCAGCCGGTCATCGACTACATCCTCAAGAGCCAGCTGTACATCAATGCCTCTGGCTAGCAGTCACACAGCCCTCTGCTCCACTCTCCCCTTGTCCTCTGCCAACACACTGGCCCCACTGGTCTCTGTCAGTCCCCTGTTTCTCTCCTGCCTCTCTGTTTCTCCATCTCCTCATCTGGACTGTTCTCCCTACTTGCTGACTTAACCCCCACAGTGTGGGGGACCTGCAGAGAACCATGGCATCCCCTACTTCTCAGTCATCTTTGGACAAACTTTCCTCTAGTCTCCGGGTTGGGGGTGGGTGAGGGAATAGGGGTGGGTTTGGGGGGAAGTTGCTGTCCTTAGAGATGTACTGGTGTCTGTTTCCCAGCATGCTCTAGAGAGGTGGCTCTGGCGCCCATCCTCCCAGCATGTTCTGGGGAGGTGGCCCTAGTGCCCATCCTCCCAGCATGCTCTGGGGAGGTGGCTCTAGTGCCCAGGCTCCCAGCATGCTCTGGGGAGGTGGCCCTGGTGCCCAGGCTCCCAGCATGCTCTGGGGAGGCAGTTCTGGCTCTTGCCTTCCCAGCATGCCCTTTACTACAAAGGGCTATTTTTCTTTTTTTTTTTTTTTTCTTTTAATGAATTTATTTTTCTTTGTTCATTCCTTGTAGAACTTGGATGAAATCAGTGTCTGTGGTTCTTTATGTTTGTAGTCTTGATGCACTCCTATGGTATTACTTCCCTTTTGAAGGACACTGTAGCCAGCGTTAGCACTCAGCAAGTGCATGAGGGCCACAAGGAGGAGAGAAGGCCAAGCCACCTCCACTTCTCCCACACATCTCTCTCTCTCACACACACACACACACACACACACACACACACACACACACACAGAGCAGCAGCAGCAGCAGCAGCAGCCGCCACCAGAGTGAAACTTTCAGGTTCTAAAATCTGGGAGGCAAGTCAGGGAATAGCAGGGTTTCTCAGAATTTGAGTCCATTTCCTTTCCCAGAGTTCATTTTTCTGATACTCTGGCTTGTGGTCATGCTGAGTCAGTCCAGCCTCATTTTCTGGTGGTATTTGTTCATTTACTAACATGGGCTGTGGCTGGTTTACTAACATTTTCCTGCAGCCTTCAAATCACTGTCTAAGCCAATGCCATGCTTCGCCACATTCCTTATCTGAGAAGAATCACACAGGCAAGGCCAATCCTGACAATGCAGTCACTTCTTAAAAAACAAAACAAAAACCAAACATGCTAGGAATTCATTCAACCCTAGAGATCTTTGCTAATTGGAATTATTTATTACTTGTTTGGCTGGGAAATGTCTCTGTCATGATATGCATTTGGGTTGACCTAGGAGAAAATAATTTGTTACCCTGCTGGGATTTGCTGGTTCTCACCCTCTGTAGCTTTGGTGACCCAGGCAGTGACTGAGATGGTTCCTTCCAGAGAAGCAAGCAGTGCCTCGCCCTTGTTTCTGAGGCTGGTCACATCTCCCACAGAGCCCAGCAGCCACAGGGATCAGCTGAGGAAATCTGCCTGACAGGGGGAGTAGGTTCCCAGAAGAAAGATCTTGGAGAAGTCAACAGCCACTAAACTATTTCACCCTCATCCTCCCTAATTTCCTACCTTACTCTCTGTTCCTGGAGATAGTTTTGACAGGTTTTGTTCTGGTTGTTAAGGCCTCACTCATGTCATAGTTGGAGAGCTGTGAGGAAATTGTGTTTTGTGTCCTTTATCTAGTCCCTAACTTTTGGGTTTCTGGTTGTCTTTGAGGAATGGTCCCTGAGTATTAGGATACTTGTATCAGAATTTAGTGCCAGCTGTGACATAGGAGGGGCCAGGTGGGACCTGAAATCAGGGACAATGTTCCTTACCACACATCTCACACCTGCAACATCCTTCTGTGGTCTTCAGGAAAAGAAACTGGATTCAACAGAAGAACGCAGTAGAGTAGCATCCAGAGGGAATGTTATTCTTCTTAGTTTATGGAAATAATAACCAGAGGAAGAATGGAAAATCTTATTCTTGGGTCTCAGTACTTGACTAAGGATCATGAAATAATTATTGTAGCACTCAGTTGATCTAACAGTCTCCTTTAAAGGTGAGGGAGCAGAGGTCAATGGGATGAAATGGCTGGTCTAAGGACACACAGCATATGTAGGGCCTGACAAGAGGGTGTCATTTCCCTGGCCCTTAGACCATCATGCCACATGGCCTCTGCCCTGTCACTCCCCTATGATGCTGACCCCCTGACACATGTGGTCTCTACTGCCCCCCAGCCCTACCCTAAATTATGTGTGTCCCAAGTGCACCCCTACATGGCACACTCATGCCAGTCCTGCAGGGGAGGATGTGATGGTGAGGGAAACCATGGCTAGTTTTCCCTTAGAAATCAGGAGATCTCAACAATTTGGAAGAAATCCTAGAAACTGACCCAAGAAAGGATGGCTCTGGGGAAAACTAAGGAAGACCCAGGAAATGTTCAAGATGATACTATTGCTGGAGAGACAAAGATGGAAGACTTTTGTCCAGACAATGGTATCATAAACAAGGGAAAACAGAGGACTGTGCTCCTGAACATGGCTTTTTCAAGGACCTGGAGTTCTAGGTAGAGTTTATGAGGATCCTCAGGAGCAGACTTGAGAAAGACTTGACTTTTTTCATTTCTCTGTTACTCTGCTGGACTCTGGTCAGGTCCCATTTAGTCTACAGCCCATGAGAAAGAACCGGGTGGCTCTGCGTGCTTGGTGTGCAGCGAGAAGGCTTGTGGGAAAGGGAAGAGAGAGCAAAACGAGAAGAATAGGCATGGTTGGAGCTGACTGGTGGATCCCAAGGGTTGGAGTAAAAATAGCAGTCTTTCAAGAAAAGGAATGTGAATCCCCCTTCTGGTAGAATTGTCCAGGCCCCACCCCACCCTACTCTTCATTTGCTAGGGGAATGTCAGAGTACCTCTCTGAGTCCAGAGCAGGACACTGTACTGTGACCAAGCCACAGACAAGACCAGAATGATGATCCAGTCTTAAGTGGTGCCCCAGGTGCCAACAGGATAACCTCTAGACCCCAACTTTGCCTCTGGAGTTCTGCTCCTATCTAGGAAGGCCAACCCAAGACTGGGATGGCTCAGAGGAAGCGAGAAAGGCATGGACAGCAATGGCCACGTTTCCTCATTTCCTACCTACCACTAAAAAAGTCCCTCCCACGTTTCTGAAAGTGACTAATGTGAGAACAGGCAGGAAGAAAACCCTTTGTCAATGACTCTCTCCTTAAGGAATGTCCTCTGGGAAGTCTGTGCTGCTATTGGGTACCTCAGTCATGCACACCCCTTCCCTGGGTAGCCTCCAAGGCTAGGCCTTCTTGCTTTCACTTTCCTTGAATGTACATAGGAACAGGGGGAAAGTCTCTTACTGAAGTGCCTGAATCCCAAAGCTAGAGATGCCGTTCTTCCCGCCTCAGCTTGGCCAGCCTTTCTCTAGATTCAAGCTCCAGCTTCTCAGAAAGAACTAAAGAACTCACTGTCTGAGTTAAGCAGAAAGCGAGACTCTGTAATCAAATGACAGCAAAAGGCAGAGAATTTCAGGAGAAGCGACTTGTACTTTAACAGCCCAAACCTGCTCTCCCCAAACTGACACACATATGCACACTTGCAGGGGACAGAGACAGAGAAGCATGTTATACTTTACTCCTCAAAACAGTCATGCAAGAATAAAACAGCAGACCATGGAAAGCTCAGGATCTCTCCCAAGGCTATTTACTGCAGGAGGCCAACAGGGAAGACGGGAAGGATGGGAAGAGGGGCTGCTTTTGTAGCTCCTACAGTGAGGACACCTTAGGGATAGTACTGTAATGATTATGGTGAATGTGCCCTGCCAGTTCACCCAGTCGGCATCTTCCTGTAGCTGCCCACTTGACTATTCATGTGGTTTCTTTGTAGTGTGAGTTTGGTGTGTCCTGTTAGCCTGTTCTGATTGGTTAGAATGAGTTACAGCTTTTTCCCTCCACCTGCCATCTTGACCCAGGGCTGAGAGTTCAGCTTGATCCATGTGGGATCAAGGTTGGCATGGGGAGGGGAAGCGTTTTTTTGAATCACTTTTTTTGGTCATATAATCGTCCATTTTAAGAATAAGATTTGCTTTATGGAAATCAATTCATTAATAAAAACTATATTTAAGTTGCAAATAACCATTTCACAGTGAAATATTTTGAGTAAAATTTCATTGCTAGAATAGTCATGGACAAGAGTTTTATCAGCAAACTGTTTCGATTATGTTAATAAATAAGACACTGCTACTAGAGTCTTGCGTCTTGGTCTAGAATCTTCTCTGTGAGTGTAAGAATTGATCACTTTTCCTTCATAGTCTTCACAGGAGACAACAATTGTTAAAATGTACTTAGAAGCAGGAGCTTTTCTGCCTGGTTTAGCTGATGTCACATGTGTAATATAAAAAGTTTATATAACTTCACCCACGGATTATAAGGGGAAGAATAATTAACAAATTTGTCAATTGTGCCTACTTTTTTTCAGTTTCAATCTTAGATCCTGACAAATCTGCATAATCCATTGTTGGTTAATCTTGGCTCCCTAATGAAATTAGTACTTTATGAAATAAAAATATATTTGTGAAAATAGAAAGTTAACTAACTTTTTGGCATGAAAGGTTTTAACTAAAACAGCAATTGTTAAACTTACAATTTGCTCTGGCAATGTAAACAAACAAAAATGAATGATGTATTAACTATTCATTCCTGCTATGATCATTAGTTCTTATTTCACCTTTAGTTCTAGCATACATCCTTGGTTGGGTAAGGTCTCAGTGAGGGATGCTATTAGTTAATAATCAGCTGTGATTCGGAAGCTGAGATAGTAATTCCCTGGTAGGCCAGCTCATTTAAGAGTTAGTTGCTTGTTTGTCAGATTGGTTTTTTTCCCTTTCAAATTATTTGGTTTTTAGGGCTCTTTGATTTTTTTTTTTTTTTATGCTTAAAATTAAGATTGGTCAGCTTTGTGTGTATCCAGGTGGATTTTGTGGCATATCATACTGATGTTTGATATACTTGTAATTTGATTACTTGTGTTTATGTTTGCAGTTTTGTTCACAAAGCTAAACATTGCTTTTTTTTCTTCCTTCTGAGAGTGTGTAATGATGAGAGCTTGTTTAAAATGGAGTATAAACACTGGCTTAATTTGCTAACTTACAGTAACTTATGAAATATATATACTAAATATGAATTAACATACATATGCATACACATTTCTTCCCTTATGACCTATTAGAAAGCTTCAGATATTGGGATTTCCTAGGTAATTCCATGTGCCAATAGGACAAAGAAAGCAGAGAGAAATTCTAGTCTGTTTTCCAAGTGGGAAAATTGAACCACAGCAAGAATCCATAACATTCCCAGGACCATACAAAACATTAAGAGAAGACATGATAAACATACTCCTGGTCCTTGAGACTTGTTTCAAACATTGGACAGTACTATCTTCTTCTCCTTTTCTCCAGCCTCCCAAGAGTACTGGAAAGAAACCACATCTTGGAATAAGACTAGAAGTGCAGCTGCTAACAAGTCAGACTATGGGCAGTTTCATTTCTACCCCTCTCTCCAAACAGAAATCCCTAGGAGTCAAGGTAGATGATGTGTGTGATAGGCTACCAACAGCACAATTAATCAGAAAACTCTCAGAGGAGGAAAAAGCTCTCACTACAAATTATAACTGCCAGCCGGAAGTCAGAAGGAAAATTCCCTTAACACAGCAGGATCAAGTCGAGGACTGGTAACCTATCTCTCAGCCACATCTCCTGCTCTCTTCTTAACGGATAATTTTTCAGGTCAGAAAGGAGGGAATCATTTCTATACCAAGGGAGTTCCCTGCGATCACTTTTCTGTTCCCCATCATTACTCAGGCATCATCTCCCATTTGTCAGGGAAGACAGTCTTATGACATTCTTAACAATCTGTCCATGAGGAATCCTTTTATGATTACATGTACCACGGTTATTAACTAATGGGATCCCTCACCAAGTTCCCTAGAATATGTACAGTCTAATCCCATTCTCAGCAAAGACAGAAAAACAGTCACCAACAGTGTATTCTCTCCTTTCATGGTATAGAACTGTCCCTGAAGGGACCACATCTTCCAGATCCTTTGAAAATTAGATGTGGTCATACTGGGTTTTGGAATATGAGGCCACTACTGGGCCTGGCACTCCCATGAGTCTTTTTCCTTCACATTCTTTCCCTTTTCTACCCATCTGGAACAGGGACAACCCTCCTTCCCCAGGCAACCTTAGAAGTCACATTATGAATGGCATGGCCTCTAAAATGACTATACAAAGGGAACCTTGCCATCCTGTTTCCCACCCAGTCTGTTATGGTATCAGGAGAAAAAAGTCTACCGTGTTTGAGTTATTGCATATTTTTAGGTCTTGGTGATGTAGAAGCCAATCTATTTTAATTATGCACATACATTTTCTGGGCACTTGTTAATTACGGCGCAAGATCTATAGCATGTGTAACTCACTGTGCCAAGACAGGATTATAAATTCACTTCCTCCGAAAACAGTGCAAAGTGGTCAGACCTATCAAAATTCTGGGTCTAGGTGGACAGAAGCAGAATCTTTTCCTCAGCTATTTGGGTTGATGGTCGAATCAAGATCTTAATTTATTAAGAAGTATGACATATGTACCACAAGTTACTAATATTACCTTTATTTTATAGCTGATGAAAAAAGACAACATTAATTATACTGTCTATCCGCCTTGGGTTGTTCCAGAGATAAATCTTCATGCTTAGTAGGCAGCATCAGTTAAATCTCATAAAGTGCTCTCGTGGTTGGAAAGGGCAAAATAAGACGCTCAGAAATAGGAATTAAAGATGTTAACTTTAGGACCCATTGCCACTCTGTGGTATTTTCATTTCCATTGCTTTGGTATTTCTACCTTAGGCTTAGAATTCAGTAAATCATAAATCAGAAACTGACCCCAGGGATCTAACAATTGCTTTTTATTTTAAAACACGTCCCATCCAAGAAAATATGGAAGCGAGGCAGCATGACGTCTTCTGAGCCAAGGCAGAAGTGCCTCTGGTTGGCAATTCCCACTGGTGTATCATGACCCCACAATCTGTTGCAATCAGTTGTGTAAAGGGGCAGAGTGACAGCTGGAATGCAAAGACGTGTGTACAACCCAGAGCTCTCTCAGCTTTGCCAAAGCTCAAGTGGCCCCACGGGATGGTCTTGCAACATATGTTCTGTTGAGCAAAGAGGTTGCAAACTAAGAGGTTACTGCAATAAACACCACTTGTAATGAACAAAGTTTGTAAGTTTAATTTTTTATATATGTTTTTCTTCCTCATTAGACAATCGACTGCATGAGGGCAGAGACTAGGTCAGCACTGTACTGCCAGCCCCGTACTGCCAGCCCCTGGCACACAGTAGATACTCAATAAATATATGCTAGAAGGATGGATGGAAGAATGGATTCTACCCAGCTCAAGTATGGGTAGGAACATTCGCTGCTATAGAGGGAAATGGAGATAAAAAGAGAGAATATAAAATAAAACACATAAGGCAGGGCATGGTGGCTCACACCTGTAATACTTGCACTCTGCGAGGCTAAGGCAGGAGGATTGCTTGAGCTCAGGAGTTCGAGACCAGTGTGAGCAAGAGCAAGACCCCCATCTCTATTAAAAAATATATATAGAGAAAAATTAGCCTCGCATTGTGATGGGTGCCTGTAGTCCCAGCTCCTTGAGAGGCTAAAGCAAGAAAATCTCTTGAGCCCAAGAGTTTGAGGTTGCTGTAAGCTATGATGACACCACGGTACCCTACCAAAGGCAACAGAGTGAGACTCTGACTCAAAAAACAAAAAAAGCAAATAAAAAATAAAACACATAGATGCACATAGTTTTAGTGTTGAAAACTGAGATTGAATGAGGACTAATAAATCTTCTAGATAATTTCTCTTCTTTCAATGCCCACGCCAGTTTTCTATTACTCTGTAACTCAAAAGTAAATATCTTCCCAATTCTTGCTGTGCTGGTAGGAAATGCTTTAATAAAAATGCAGTCTCTAACTTGCATTGCATTATTGCATAACATGGCATTATTAAGAAGAAGGATGTCGCTCCAGGCCCAGACTGGAAGGTGGCGGGGCACCAGCAGGCACGACTGCCCGCACTGGGCCTGCCTGTCAGTCCTCCCTCCATCACTGTTCACTTCTTCCAGCTTGCAAGCGGAGTATGTGGTCACGTCCTGGTGGTAAGGAGGAGGAACTCTGATCAGCAAGAAGCTTGCAGTGGACAATATGAAGCCATAGTGTTTTCTTGGCCACAGTGTGGCTGCATTTTACTTTGTTCTAACATTGGGAAGAATTTTATCCTGGGCAAAGTCAGCAATTTTTCCTTATTCAAAGAATAAGCTGACTATAACCCAGCAGTGCTTGTCCAAATTTCAAGACTCCATTTATAACTATTCTGAGGCAAATATCTGCCTGTGTAGTTTGTCCTTCCATCTGGTGCACCCTTTGGAGTCCAGGTCCTAGATCAGTCTCATTGCCCAGCATGAGAAGACAGGGAGTATCATATTCATACAAGAAGACATCCACCTGGCCATGACCTCAAGAATGGGGTCAGGTTCTGTTGATCTGAGCATACCCTTTAAACATGTTCAAATGCTCACCTCCCACCCCACCCACATGAGATGGCTCTCGAGCTCTGACGTCTGTATCCAGAGAACCTCAGTTGAGAAATCTCTCTGGAAGTTTCACTGCTGCTCAAGAGCTTGGGTATTGTAGCATCCTGGAGGCAGGTTGTCTCTAATGTTTTCCAGGTTCTTCACATCAGCCAGAATCCCATCTATGCTTGTCTCCAGCAAATGGAGGTGGCCCCTCTGCCGACGTGCCCTCTCTTCTAGCTCTGACATCAAGGGCCGCAGCTGACTGTTGAGCTGGGTTTTGGCTCGGAAAAGCTTTTGCTCCAGTAAAACCAGTCCCTCTTCATCCACACTGCCAGGCTCGTCTATTTTAAGGATAGGAGTAAACAGACAAAATCTGTGGTCAGTTCCCTTCGAACGCATGTGTGTCCTTCTGTACCCCTGACTAGTTCCTATTTCCACCTGCCCAGAACAAACAGTATGTCCTGAATTTAAAAGGCTTATTTTTAATTAGAAATAATCTAGAAAAAAGATCCAAAAGCTCCATTATTTTAGTTACTGGATTATGAACAATCCAGTGTAAGACTCTGAGCTCTTATAGCTCAGCAATGTGAAGTTTTGATTTCTCCTCTCCTGTTGGGGTCAATAGTTCATGCTCTGAAAAGGTGAAGCGTGAAGGTCATAGTGGACTGAACACTATCCAAAGTGTGCCTGAAGCAGATCACCCCTAGGATCAGAATCAACTCCCAATTATGCTTTCTGAACCACTCTTAGGAAATATCTTGCTGTTTTCGATTAGAAGACCTTTAGAAACTGGCTGAGCTTCAGGGTTTATACAGGCCAAGGTACACTTTGCTATTTGGAGGATGGATTCCAGCTGTTAGAAAATGATGTAAGTCTTCATTCAGGCCCCAAACAGTGGGAAGATGGCTAGATATTATTTCCAATATAAAATGTATTCACATTTTTCAGGTGTGTTTTACCCATGAACTATTGAAAACTAATAAAGGGCATCTGGCCAGACCCACTTAGTTCAAATAGTGGTGCTGAGTCAACTCAAATTCAAGATGAAGTTGCCTTAACATATGCACTGCAGTGATAGTATTTGACGGTATGAGTTTATTACACCTAGCACAATGAATCTGTTCCTATTCCAGACCTCAAGAGAGCAAGGTAGAAACAGCTCTGTAACAAAAATGTTGATCCAGAGGATCTGTCCTTCACTCAGGCAGGCGCTGGGAAGAATGTAAGAATCTAGGGTCTATGACATGCAGAGAAAGTTGAATAAGCTTGGGAATAAAATAACCATGTTTGTGAAGAGGTGGCACAAGCTGCTAGGAATGAATAGGAGCACTCAAATAAAATAAAATAAAATAAAAAAAGAAGAATAGGATCACTGAAGACAAAAGGCCTCAGTTTGAATCTTGCCTGCACATTGATTATGTGGCCTGCAGGTTATTATTCACCTCTCAATTCATTCCTCTGTGACATAAAATCATGAAAATAATAAAACTCACCAGGCGTGGTGGTTCACACCTGTAATCCTAGCACTCTGGGAGGCTGAAGCAGGTGGAGCCTGAGCTCAGGAGTTCAGAGACCAACCAGAGCAAGAGTGAGACCTCATCTCTACTAAAAATAGAAAAATTAGCTGTGTGTTATGGCAGGCACCTGTAGTACCAGCTACTCAGAAGGCTGAGGCAGGAGGGTCTCTTGAGCCCAGGAGTTTGAGGTTGCTGTGAGCTGTGATGTCACAGCACTCTACTCAAGGTAACAGAGTGAGACTCTGGCGAAAGAAAGAAAGGAGGGAGGGAAGGAAGGAAAGAAGGGAGGGAGGAAGGGAGGAAAGAAAATAATAAACTCACCTCAAAGGACTTTTATAAGACTTAAATGACATTACACTATGAAAACACCTGCCATATTCCCTGATATACAGTAAATGTTTTACTAATTCCCAGCAACCTTCTCTTTCCACTCTCATTTTCTCTTTGAAGGCCCAATAGTTTCATTAGCTTTTCTAAGAATACCAAAGAATGCCACCAAGGTCTCAACTGGGAGGGGGGTTTATTTTTTCATCCTTAGAGGGTGTTTTTTTCTTTTGGGCTCATTGGATCACAAAGCAGACCCATGAGTATAACAACACAGACAATACTGGTCTCTCAGGGTAATGATACACTCCACAGGAAAATGTGGTTTCAAAGTTCTACTGAACTGGAAAAGTAGAGTCAAGCCTTTTCTTGAATGTTGCTGGAATCTGTTACCAAATCACTCATTCCAAAAATAATGTAGTCAAAGCTCAACAGAACAAGCCAAAGGAGGGCTAGATACCAGCTCTACCTAAATCCAGAATCTTAATTAAAATCAATTTATTTTTGGGAGTGAGAAACCTGATTGCAGAGAAACCTGGTTCTCTGCCACACTGTGCCATCAAATCTATTTTAGCCTAAAATTTTGCAATATCATGTGGACCTACTATCTTCACATTTCTTCTGGGTGATCTATCTAGGCAGCTAACATTTCTCCAATGGTTACATCAAGATATACCTCTGGTTCGGGTAGAAAAAAATCAGTAGGTTATTCTTTTCTTTCTTTATTTCTCTTTCCTTTTCTTTTCTTTCTTTCTCTTTCTTTTCTTTCTTTCTTTTTTTTTGAGATAAATTCTCTCTCTGTAGTTCTGGGGAAAATACAGTGATGTCATCATAGCTCACAGCAACCTCAAATTCCCTGGCTCAAGCAATCCTCCTGCTTCAATCGCCTGAGCAGCTGAGACTACAGGTGTCCACCACCAGGACTGGCTAATTTTATTTGTTGTAGAGACAGGTTCTCACTCTTGCTCATGCTGGTCTCAAATTCCTGACCTCAAGCAATGCACCAAAGTGTGCTAGGATTATAGGCATGAACCACTGTGCCAGTTACCAAGTGATTCTTGACCTCACAGCCTGAGAAGACCCTTCATATATTTCCCATCACAACTCTACTGCCTTAGAGCAGGCTCCTGTTATCTTTTCCCCTTGTTTATTTCAATAACATCCTAGTGGCCCCCACCTGCCTTCTATCTAATTCTGCTTCAAGCTCTCCTCAATTCAGCCACCCTAGTGATCTTTTTAAAATATATACTGATGAATTTATTCCTCTGCTTACAACTATCCAACTGGTTTCTGAGGATCAAGGTCAGAGTCCTTAGTGGGATACTCAAGCTATTGAGTCTTCTGGTAAGTTCCTTGAATACATTCAGGTCTTACACCCACAGATCTCTACCCCCAACTGTGAATGGTGCTCAGTAACCCATCTTAAAGATGGTAAACCAAGTCCAGAAAATGTAAAGTAACTCTGCCCAAAGTATCTGGGCCTGAAGAACACAGCACGTTTTATGAAATCCTTAAGGAAAATTAAGATTCCCATCCATTGAGGCCTGGAGCATGGGGCTGGAAGCATGTGGACGCTGCACATACCCATTAGCTGTAGGATGCCGTCCAATGCATTGAGTGTATCTTGGATGGTGACTCCAGTGTTCTTGGCTCTTGTATCAACTCTCTGGGCTTCAGTAATCACCTGAGGAAAAACAAGCACCAATAAGCTTTGAGAAAAGGTATTTTCCCTATTGGAATATATAGAATAAATATATCTATTCCACACAAAGGGATCTCCTGTAACAGGGACTCACCATCTGCACTGTGTCCATGTCCCTGTCAAACTCCAGCTCCTTCCTTGCCAGCTCTCCATCCACTTCCCTCATCTCACTCTTCAGAGTGGCCAGTCCTTTTTCCATGGCCAAGGCTCCATCTGCTGTCACATTGGCTTCCAAGTTCAGACTCCCTATCTCCTGGGAGAAGAAAAGAAGCCAGGGACGGAAGGAGAGAGAGAGGTGAAGCACAAAAACATCCCAAAGACAACTGTGGAAAAAATACAGCTGCAGTCAGGCCCTGCTGGGGTAAATTAGATAAACAAGAAAGTCAGACTCAGGGGCACACCCTTCCCCAAGCTCTACCTCAAACAAGCTAATTTGGAATATGTCTCAGTGTCAGCCCTGAGACACCATTTCCCTCCCAGTTCAATGCTCACTACATGTTGAATACAATTGAGAAAACCCAGAGGACCAAACGCAAACACGATTCTCTGTCATGTTTCCTTGCTGGGATGGTGTTTTAAATGACTTTACTAGGATCCCTGAGACAGTGAGTTTGGAATGCAGGGAATGAGTGGGCTATAGCATTACATTTTTATTTTTTTAAAGACAGAGCTTATCAATATCTTTATCAATAAGCTATTAGTAAGCATCAAAATGCAGTTATTACTAGAAGCTGAATAAAGACAGACACATGAAATTGGTCTCTACCCTCAAGGTGCTTAAAATTAGACATTATTTTTGCAAGTTGCCAAGTGTTCTAAAAGTGAGGCCAAACAGTCCAGATTCCAAGAGTCCTGGGCTTTCTAAAAGTTGTGCTTAATTAAAAGCTAAGATACTCTCTTCCTGCTGAGATGCAGCCTTCTTTTGTAGCATTTAACATCTGGGTTGTAAGTGCAGCTTGTCAGTCATCCCCATTACACTGAATGCTCCTTAACAAGAGAGACTAGGTCTTTCTTATCGCTGTATCTCCAGCACCAAGCATGTCGCTAGCACATAGTGGAAAGAAAGAGAAAAATGAACAAGTGAAACTTAGACATAGGACATAGACTGGAACAGTGGATCTAGAACTCCAGAATCTAATAATCTAGAATCAAACCATTGATGATTGTTGTTACGAATTGAACTGTATCCCCTAAAAGGTGGGGATCTTGTTGAAGTCCTAAAAATATGATCTTACTTAGACATAGGGTTGCCACAGATGTAATGAGCTATGATGAGGTCACACTGCAGCAGGGTGGGCCCTTGATCCAATATGATTGGTGCACTTATAAAAGACAGAGACATGCAGAGAACATCACGCCATGTGGCAACATAGGTGGAGACTAGAGTGCAAACCAAGGAAAACCAGGGATTAATGACCACACCAGAAACTAGGAAGAGGCAAGGAAGGATCCAACCCAGTCTCAAAAGGACCATAGCCCTGCTGACACCTTGCTATTGGAATTCCAGCCTATAGAATTGTGAGAAAATTAATTTCTGTTTCTTAGGCCACCCAGTTTGTGGCACTTTGTTACAGCAGGCCTGGGAATATAACACAATAGTCTCTACAAAAAATAATCTCAGATGGTTATTCTCATGGCGTTGTCCACAAGGGAGGTAAAAATGGTGGCTTTGGCACTCGGTCAGCTATAGCCTGTGAGTCAATCTAATAGAAAGGGCAGCCCTGTGGCTCAGAGGCTGATGTGGGCCACAGCAGGACTCTAAGCCATCTGGGTCAAAATGAGCCCAGTGCTCTCCTTCCTTCCACACCAACCTGAACCTCGATTTCTCCTTACTTGCTCCATCCCGCTGGAGATCTCCAGGGCCTCTCTGGCTGCCTTCTCTGCTCGCTGGGCATCTGCAGCAGCACTGCCCAGGGCTGTTTCTGCTTGCTGGGTCTTGTCACTGGCATCTGCAACCTTTTGGCTGATATATGAGAGTCTCTTCATGGCTTCTTCAGCTTCTGCTTTTCTATCTTCAACCTGCAGGTCAAACTCTGAAAAGAAGAAAAGAAAAAATGTGCCATGAATATAAAAGTAAATATACAAATGAGAGGGCCTGATGTTTTAAAGAAAAATCCCTGAAAGAATGTAATTACTGACTGGGGACGGGGCTGTGGGAAGTCATGGCTGGAATTACTCTTTCTTAGCTAAGACAGAGCATTTTAAAGGAGTCACCCAGGGGACGTAACCAGCTCTTTGCTTCAAGGAACCGACAATCAGCCTGCCTGAATGCCCAGTTTTGCAGAGCCTTAAGCCCTAAGGCTGCCTTTTAGAGCTGGCCTTTGGGTAGAATAGGTAGAGAAGTTCTCTTCATACAGAAAATCCCAAGAAAAGTTTCTCTTTTGTTCTTTAGTGAAGCAATCTGAAATTTCGCACAAATCTCTATAAGGCATAAACCCAAATCTCCTGCAATCTAGACACAGTGACAAAGGTTGTTCTGTCATCACCACAAAGCAATTGTTTCAGTTCCATATTGGAACCAACCAGGGTACAAAAGAAAAGGAATACTATACAGAAATCTGTGACAGACCTTAGAGATCACTCACTTACACCTTTTCCATTTAAAGAGGAAGATGTCAGGATCTGGGAAGGCTACATGACTTGCCAATGTCACACAGCTAGGTCAACCTGATCAGAAGGCCCAGCAGAGACCAGAACTCAGGCCTGTTGACATCTAATTTAATTCTTTTTATTACATTAAACATTAATGGTATTTTTTTCTTTAGAAAGATACTCACTAAACATCTATTAATACTCCAATGTGGGGATTCAAGATAAATTAATCATGATTCAGGTCATTTAAAATACTTAAGTGACCTGACCCATGAGATACTAACCTCTGAGGTTCTTCAGGATGCTCTCAACTTCATAAAAGGTGGCATTGCCCATACTTAGGGCTTCTTGGGCTCTGCTTTTAGCAAGATTGGCCCGGGAAAGCAGCTGATCTGATTTCTGTAAATAGGTAGAAGAACAAGATTAAAAGAAGGATATTCCTGCTAGCAAAATCACTCTGATACATTTCTCTTTGTGGCGATTCACCACAAAGTCTATGAATACTGCAGACAACCCCTCTATAATCTGGGAAAGAACTTTATACGTTAACAACATGTCCTGTACAGAAAATAGTCTCAAACTCTAGTCCACCATCAGTATAAAAATAGTTTTGCAAATCATAATTTTAAACTCTAGATACTTACTGAAGCTAAGCTCATAGACAGAGTTAGACCAAAATTTGATGTTGGAGGCTAAGTCTAATTCAAGGACCTCGTCCTAGGATTGACTAGTGGGTATATCTGAGCTAATCACATCAAGATCTCTGCATCTCGGTTACTTCCTCTTACAAGTGGAGAGCTTCTGATATTCAGAGAGCTTTCGATGGTTCCTGCCATATTCATTCACATGATAGGTATTTAAAACATATTTGTTGAGTAAATAAATTAACAAAAAATACCTGTCTCCCATTCTTTCCATTCTGTAAGAGCTGTTGGGTTTCTTCTGCCCAGTTTCCCAGACTGTTTTGCACGCGCTTGAACTCATCCATATGCCTGGTCACCAAGCTTGAGACAGAATCAGCTTTTTGTTTAATCCTCTTTGCTTCTACCTATGAGCCCAAAGCAATGAGCGAGTATGACTTTTTGCTCACCAGTTATCACACCAGCCTTCTTAGGACCTGGCATTACTGTTTAAAAACAGCAATAGCCTTAAGAAGCCAAAAAAATAGTCACTAACTATCCAGGCCCAAAGCCTCATAGAAATGAGGCAGTATACCCAATGAAAATCAGGCAACAGGTCACCCAAGTGGCAAACAGGCTTTGTCTCTCTTCTTTTTTTATTCAATTTTACATGTTAGTTTATATATTCACAATAACATATGGCCATGAGAATCGTGAGTGTTTTTGCTGTAGGTAATAAGCTGAAGCTTTTTAATTTAATAAGTTTGGAATGGTTAAGGGAATTGATGACATAAACAATACAAAACAAAACTTTTAAGAACAAAAGTCTTCTCAGTGGTTATACCTAGAGATGTACTAAGGGTTGACCCAAGTACAAATGTAACACTTTATAATAATCTTCCATGGTTTTCAACAGTCCCCTAACCTAGGGAAGAGATATAAAACCTTTATCCACTAGTAGCCTAAGGATGGGTCAACACCTTTCCAGAGATTAAGACTGGGGTTTAAGAATAAGGAAATGGATAACAAAAGGCCAAATACTCTTCCTACACTATAGCAAGAGAGGCTAACATGAGGAAAAAGTGGACTGGTTGAACAAATTATAGAACCTGCAGACAAGAAAGCATTTATGGCCCTTCTTTTTTTTTTTTTTTGAGAGAGAGCCTCAAGCTGTCACCCTGGGTAGAGTGCCATGGCGTCACAGTTCACAGCAACCTCCAACTCCTGGGCTCAAGCAATTCTCCTGCCTCCGTCTCCCAAGTAGCTGGGACTACAGGCGCCCGTCACAACACCCGGCTATTTTTCGGTTGCAGCCATCATTGTTGTTTGGCGGGTCTGGGCTGGATTTGAACTCGCCAGTTCAGGTGTATGTGGCTGGCGCCTTAGCCGCTTGAGCCACAGGCACTGAGCCTATGGCCCTTCTTTTGTATGTCAAGCCCACAGGCCAGATCCTGTCACCTGAAAGGACTGGTCACTGACTCCCTGAAGCTGAGACACCAAATCCAAGAGACGGAGACTATGTTGATAAGACCTGTCCGCTTCAATGTCGGTTTGAGTGGCCTCCCTTGATAGCTGGTGGGCCAGAGACTTGGTTTTCTCCAACCTGGGGGGGGAGGAGGGGGAGAATAGGCCTTTGAAAGTTCACACTTTTAATGAAAGCAACAATTCATCCTGTTGTTTTTAAAATATGCAGTTGGAATATTTGGAATAAACCAAATGTCAGAGATGTGTCCCCCCACAATCTAAATATAAACCTTTCAGTTTATATAGGTCGGGTCACAAAGATACAACCCACGTTTCCCAATCTTGATAACAGAAACCTATTATCTTTATATCTACCATGCCATCAGATGTGTTTACTCATACCTTTCAAATACCATGAGAATGGTAACCATATTTGCAAGTGCTGCAATGTCTCAATCACAACATAAACTTTACTAGATTAACCACATTTTTCTTCTTCCAGTCTTAAAGATAGCTGTCCGCCCTACCCCCAAATACCCTAGCCTTAATATTTTTAAAGAAACATAGTGACCCTCAAGTATGGTTTGCACTACACCCTGGAGGATCCAGGTCCATGTGAGGACCCGTGGAAACATACTTTCCCACAAGCCCTTGCACCACAGCGCTGTCCAAGCTGCCGCTTCCGCCTCCTTCACTCAGAGCTTTGCGCACCAGGGATAGTGCTTGTTTGGAATACTCCTCAGTTTCCCTTGCCAGTTGCTCCATGTTACTGGCTGACTCAACATGGCTGAAAGGATTAAAAACAAAGAATTAGAGTTTTCATAGCAAAGGGGTTCCTTTGGGCTGTTCAATTAGGGGCAAAGTAAAGGACTCGGTTTGGCTTAGAAAAACCAAACAGAATTGACCCAGGTTGGGTGGAATTAGAGGAACTATTAAAAAGCAGAAGGTATTTGGGAGAATTGGCCTCATGTCATAGACCGTGTGATTGTTACCATTTATCGCGTAATCAGTGCAAGCCCAAAGTGGGCTATTTTCTGCAGGAAGCAACTCCTATGTCTTATTTTCTCCCAAATTCCACCCCCTACTCACTTTCACAACAACTCTAAACTGGGCCCACCACTAGGGGGACAAAAGCATGTCAATAAAAGTTCCTCTGATGCTTTTGTCCTTAGAAGAGGGGAAGCGGTAGGGGGAGGGAGGCGAGGAAGCAGCTCATACTGCAAAAACACAAGCCTGCTCACCTCTACTGACCGAATTCCACTTCGGATTAACAGAGCCTGCCACCCTGCTGAGCACTCCTGCTATGACCAAGACTCTTACAATACAACAGGATTCATAGAGGCAATGATGAAGGGAGCTGCCTGTTATCACTGGGACCCTGCAGAGCCAGTTTCCAGGAGGAAGTCCCCCCTCTGCAGACTTAGGCCCCATAGGCTGACAAACAACTTCTTGCTACTTGTTCCCAGGCTTGGTGTGGGAGCTTGGGAGTCCCTGAAAGCTGCAGAGCATTCTTTTCCAAGAGCTGATTCATTTCACGTGAGCCAAGGAATCCCATCTGACATACACCAAAGCCATGTTATGAATCATAGGAAAATTGGGAAAGAAACACCCCTACCCCAAGTCCTGCAAAAGGACCCCACCCAATGGCCACCTACATATACTAAAAGCCAACTGGTTGAAAACTGGCTTCAAGGTGGGGAATGGCTGCAAAGGAGCCTGGAGAGAAGGAATATAGTGCTTGGGTTCTGAGTACCCTACAATCTTATTCAGGATTAGCCTTGCAAAGACAGCCTGAAGCAGGGGTGCCCTCTAATGCTGCTCACCTGTCTGCCAATCTTGTGGCCTCCTGAGCCAGACTTTTAAAGCCATTTGGCCCCATGTAGTGCTCTAAGGGAGGAATGTTCTGTGGAAAAAGGATACTTGGTTAAGCCATGGAGCCTAAGGAGATACAGCCCCTGTCCTGTCAGAATCACTTTTAGCCACACAGGGTTCCATACCCTGACGCTTACACAAAAAGTCTCTATTCACTATGATTATTCCATTAATGAAGAAAGTATGTAGAGACAAAGTAGAAACCCAAGTTTAAAAAAGGTCTTTACATAGGTATAGACGGATTTAACACATTAACTGCCACGTGTGTTGTATTTAACTCATGCTAGTTTTGTGTTCAAGGTCTTGTGAAGCATATATAACTCATATGTCTCTTGACCTTGGGAGCTGTATGGTACGCAGGTAACTCACACTGCCATGTTGTAGCGTACCTGTTACATGATGGGTGGCCCCCGGGCAACAGCCTATAGCTGGTTTGTGAAAATCTTACTTCTTGATGTTCTTATTGTTACAACTAATAATGACAATTTAATTCTTAAAAAGTGGATTAAGTGAATACAAGTAAAAAAATTTCATTTTTCAATTTATGTTTACCTTTAAATTACACTTAAGCCTGATGAGTTAAGAAAAACACTTTATCCTTATGGGCAATTTTTCAAGTTCTTACATTATTTTTTACATTACTAATTTTCAAGTTTTTATATTATGTTTTTAATTGACGTATGTTTCAGGATCGTTTTGTTTTCAAAGTTTTCTTTGGTTTTTGAGGGGTTTTTTTGAGACAGAGTCTCACTATGTCACCCTCAAGGGCTGAGGGCCAAGGGCCGTGGGCCATGGTGTCACAACTTACAGCAACCTCAAACTCTTGGCTTAAGCGATTCTCTTGCCTCAGCCTCCCAAGTAGGTGGGACTACAGGTGCCCACCACAATGCCTGCCTATTTTTTTGTTGCAGTTGTCATTGTTATTTAGCAGGCCTGGGCTGGGTTCAAATCCACTAGCGTGAGTGTATGTGGCACCCTACCCACTGAGCTACGGGCACCTCCCTGTTTTCAAAGTTTTTATTTTATTTTTGTAATAAAACACCATGGCCCCAAGGAAAACAAATTTTTTCCAGAGTGGCAATATGTTAAAAATATACACATGTGCACATTTTTATATGTATTTAAAGTCCAGTAGAATGTATAGCAAATTTTAATAGGTTTTAGTAATAATGGGATTATAGGGAATTTTTGTTTATTTTCTATAATAAATATTTTTTTCTTTTCTTTTTTCTTTTTTTTGAGACAGAGCCTCAAACTGTCACCCTGGATAGAGTGCTGTGGCATCAGAGCTCATAGCAACCTCCAACTCCTGGGCTCAAGCAATTCTCCTGCCTCTGTCTCCCAAGTAGCTGGAACTATAGGCGCCCACCACACACCCAGCTATTTTTTGGTTGCAGTCATCATTGTTGTTTGGTGGGCCTGGGCTGGATTCAAACCCACCAGCTCAGGTGGGTATGTTGCTGGTGCCTTAGCCGCTTGAGCCACAGGCGCCAAGCCAATATTTTTGTAATAAGGCAAAAACCAATACATATTTTTCTTAATGTGAGTTCCTCATTGTAGTATCTGATCATCTCCCAATTTCCTTTATTTATGTCCCACCACTTACATTACTGTCACAACAATCTTCAAAAATAGAAGCATGTTCAATCAAATCTCTCCTTCCTACCACACTACAAACTATATTGTTAAGAAAATCATACTGGCAACAATTCTTTTTAAGTTTTAAAACCATGTCTTTATTGGGCTCCTTCCTTCCTTTCCTTTTCATTCATTCATTCATGCATTCATTCATTTCTTTATCTGTCCATTCATTCATGCAGTAGACATTTACCACAACCACCCACATACTGTGCTGTGGGCTGCAAATGCAAATATGAACAAAAGTAAATCCTGCCTGTGGCAGTTAACAAGCTAGGAGATTGGCAGAAAGACAGAAGGATAGGCAGGGCCGAGGTAAGGATGTGGTTAGAAATAAATGAACTGGGGGAAAAAAGGTAATGCAGTACAATGGGCAGCTGCAGGAGGCCAGAGACAGTGTAGTATGACCATTACAAGGAAGAGAAGTCCAACTACCCATCAGGTAGCCCAGAGGCAGCAAGTGAGCCAGCGACATGTACAGGTGGGTCTCCCACACAGCAGGATTCTCAGTAGCCAAGCCAGCAAAACCAACCGTGTCTCGCAGGGCAGCTTCACTTTCCGCCATGCTCAGTCGCATCTGAGTAATGAGCCTGCGAGTGTCCTGAACTCGGTTCTGATACTGACTTCCCAGGGCCCGAACTCTTTCCACTGTCATCTTGAGGTCGTCCAGGCGGTTCTGGAAGCTGTTCTCCCGGCTCCTCACCTTGGCTAACTGGAGACTGAGGGCTCTACTAGCACCTAAACACAAAGAAGGAAAGGAAGGATGAGCACCTTCTGGGTTAGGGTACGAGATTTATTAAACATAGTGGAGGATGACTGGGTAATGGCAAAGTTACAAAAACCCAATAGATACACATGTGTAACCAGTATTTTATCTCCATCAGTCAGGCCCCAGGGGAATGTCACAAATAGTTCTTCCACCTCTACCAGGGCTAGCTGGAGACACCTGCTGAACTTATGTCCACAGAAGACTCTGTGACCTAGTGTAGGACTATGAATTCTCTCCTGTCTAAAGAGGCAAGTTGGTATCATCACCTTCTGAAATCTGGGCTTCTCTCAGAATGTCCCGGAGGGCCTGCTCGGCCTGCTGCATCCTGCCTTCCAGCTCTGTATTAGGTACTGCTCCGCCACCACTCTGTGCCTTCGAAATCAGGGCCTCCAGGCTCTGAAGCTGCTGCATGAACTGATCCATCTGAAATCACAAAAGTGGATCACACAGAGGATGGAAACAGTGGTCCAATACTAGGCACGCAAGGGATAAAATCTAAAAGTCCAGAAATGTTTGGCAGTTTAGGCTTTAGAGCTTAGATTCCTTGAGCTTGAATCCTGGCCCCACTACTCACTGTCTGTGTGACTTTGGGCAAGCCACTGTCTTTATCTATAAAATGGGAATAAAAAAAAAAAAAAAATACTTCCTAGAGTTATTACTGGGACCACAAGAGTTACTATTTGTAAAGTGCTTAGAACAGTGCCTGGCACAAAGAAAGTACTATAAAAGGCTTATTAAATAGATACATTCTAAAGAACATTTGTTCTACATTTGGAATTCTGTTTGGGCCTTGTTCTCCACCACTCCTCATTCCAGAAAAATAATAATTAATAATTAACAACAGTATCAAGTTTATTGCTCTCTGGAATTCAAATGAGAAGTTTCTGGAAGCCATTCCTGTTTGGAAAGCCGTGATACCTTCTGGAGTACTCACACCTTTTATGTTTACGTTTTTCTTCATTTGGGAGGTGGGGTCTAACTGGAAAGTGGCATGTTACAGGGGAGAACATGAAGCTCAGAGTCAGGGGACATGCGTGGGATTCCTGGTTCCACCTAGCCAAGCCCCTTTGTAAAACTGCAAGCATTTTTGAGAGTTTGACCATTGAAAACTGAAGTCAGAATACTTTTTCTTTCAACTTGACTAAGTTATCATGAGTGTCCAAATGAGACAATATCTGGAAAAGGTGTTTTGAAAATGACATATAGGAGAACCTGAGGCTGGAGTATTATTATACAGAACTTTTAAAAATAAAGTAATTTTTAAAGAAAGAAAGAACCTCTAACAGAGGTTCTGGATCTGTGACAGAACTACCCAGTGGATGCTGGAGGATTTGCTTCTGTGGGCACAGGGGACAGGAGGGAGAAGCATGCGCACCTGAGTCTTCACTCGATTATAACAAGCTGGACAGCTGCTTAATGCCTCGTGCTCACAGTTAAGGCCCCCAAATCCTGGCTTGCAGACACAGCTGCCATCACTTCGACACTCTCCAGCCTCTGAGCCCATCGGGTTGCAGTTGCAAGCTGGAGATAAGAGACAAATGGAGCATTTATATCAAACTAATCCCAGAAACTGGAGGCATAGCAAAAATACAAGGAAGATGAAATCTCTAATGTCAGAGATTAGAGATTCTCTCTGATCTCAGAGAATTCTTCTTTGCCCTTATTAATGCATTTTGTGTTGGCGTCATCTCTTGGCTATGTGCATCTTCAAGCACATTCCTAATACAGACAGATCTTAGGAACCATCTGGAAGGTTTGTTTGGTGTATGTAGATGCAGGGAGATTACAACCTTTCTGGCAGCCCTCATTTTCTTCCTCCCATTAAACTGAAAGCCTATTAGATGTTCCATCGGCACTCTGGCTTAGCTCTTGAGGTGAATGACATTTCTTCCAGGCCCACAATACGCCTGATGTAGATATTTCCCTCTATTTTATAGATGAGTAGTATGAGCTCAGCAGAGTTGAGTAATTTGCCCAAGGTCACACAGCAAGTAAATGGCAAGCTTCAGTGAGAGCTCAGAAGGAACCAATGTTCTCTTCCTTCTGGTCTACTGCCTTGGTGTGGGAAGCACAGTAGGAAAGCAGCATCTTTACTCATTCAGTCAAACTGGTTGAGCACCTACTATATGCCAGGTTCTGTTTTAGGAGATAAGGCTACCACAGTGGGTGAGGCACTGCTCTGATGACTGCAGTGGTTCTCTGGGTGACAGAGATTCTCTGAGTTGTTCTATCTTCAATGCTTATAAAATACCAGTCACATATCTAAGTAAACTAGTATGCATTTTTGCATACACATTTGTATGCCTTCCTTTTCAGCATACAAGTTCTTTCGGAGCCGGGATGGCTTATTCATTCTTATAACCTCAGTGTCTAGGTCCATACTGGGTAGATGGTAGGTTCTTGATAAAAGATAGTTGAATGAAGAAATGTGTGACCTAAAAGCCAGTGAAATGTCTATTAATATCTTAGAATTATAGCTACAATGATAGTTAGAATATGTAGCTAGAATTATAGAGTTTACAGTGTGCTTCCTCGTATCTACCACTTTGAGTTAAATATTATTCATTCATATAAGGAAACAGGCCCAGAAGGATTAATTGGCATCATCAGCATAATAATTGGTATGTTACAAAACTGGACTTGAACTCAGTACTGCTGAGGGGGCTTCTCCTCTCATGGGGTAATTTCCAGTATATCACAGCTACCCCAGAAGTTGGGGTCAGGGCTGGTCTGGCCCATAAATCCCTGAGGGATTGTGCCCCTAGGGAGAAACCTCAGCTTGCACAGAGATCCTCGGGCATTTCCAGGCAGAGACTTTGGTATGAATGAGAGGCTGTGGGTTCCCTGCAGACCAGGAGTCCCCCAATCTGGGCTTCTTATAATAAGCAAGCTTCTGAGTTCTGGGCACCAGTTTGGCTTGGGACTCAGGGGTCTGTGCTGCAGACCAGCTCTTCTAGAATATAACACATGCTGTGGTTGGAAGGAACAGCTGGGCAAGAGGAGCGTTCTGCACATTCATGCTTTGATTTGAATCTGCCCTCAGGAATGCTCCCCAATAGCTGCTGCATTGAAGCCATCTCTTAGGAAAACTTTCAACTGTTACCTTTCAGCATATCTATCATGCTGGCTTCCTGAGAGGGTCACTTGAACTACTTTGCAGCCCATTCCCCTCCCCACTGCAGTTTGTTCGGGCTTAGCCTTGAGTCATTGATTACTTTCCTATGACAGCTTTCACAGCCGCTTCCCTGCCAGCCTGCCTTGGGACTGGGCATATCTCCGCTTTCACTTTGGAATGTAAACCTGACCTTTTCTCCGCTTCTCCCTCCCAGCTTTAACCCAGCGCTGACTACCATAGCCCTGTTACAAGGGAAACGGACCCTCGACAGGTGAGAAGTCCAGGCCACTCGCAGGCCAGTTTGGTCAAAAGGGCGAAGCAGCATCATGATATTAAGTGCCATCTCCCCTCGCTGACATGTGTACATGCTAGTGAGCTCACATGTACACATCTACACACACACACACACACACACACAGACAGACACCCCTCTGGGGTTGCAGTCCCACCTCGGCACTTGTCTGCTGGGTTGGGAGCCAGTGGGTCCCCAAAGTAGCCTGCTTTGCACTGGTCGCAGTAGACGCCGGCTGTGTTGTGGATGCACTTCAGACACCTGCCGGTCAGCTGGTCACAGTTCCCTGAGGCACTGGGGTCCACATTGTTGTTGCACTGACAGGGCTGACAGGGTCTCACTGGGCCACGTTCTCCAAAGGGGTCCCCAAAGTAGCCATCAGCACAGAGCTCACAGCGGGCACCTGGGAAGGAACAAATGACCAAGCTCAAGTGGGCATTCATTGGCAGCAAGACCAGCTGCGGAGCATTTTCAGCTGGTGTGCCGTGGCACGCTGGTGTGCGTGAGAGACTCTTCAGTGTGCCGCGAAAATGCTTAAAGAGCATTAATTCAATTCCTTTCTAAAGTATATATTTTTTTCTCTTTTTTAAAAATCAACATACTCTAAGTATTCTGCGGACGTTTAATTATAAGTTCAAGTGTGCCAGGAGATTAAAAAAAAAAAAAAAGGCTGAAAATCGCAGTTCTAGAAGAGCCAGGGAAATGCGCTTTCCCTGGGAGGCCAGAACAACACCCTCAGGAGCAGGTGCACGTGAAGGACTGTTCTCTCACTCCAGGGGCACCTCAGATTTTAGAACTGAGCCGCACCGCTAGGAGGCTTAACTAGCTAGCCGGGGGCAAAGCTAGCAGCTCCACAGAAGTGGTGAGATACCACCAACACTGCTGCTGAAGAATTACTTCTTCTTTTAGACTGACCAGCAGAGGACAGGACATTTCAGAGGTCACTAAGTTTTCCCTCTTTACCTTGATTCATTAAAAAAACAAAACCAACTTAAACCATGTATCTCATCTGAAAACATTATCTCCTAGTTACAAACCTCCCCAAACTGCCTTGGATGTTTCCTCCGTAACTGTACACTGCCCTGCACGTCACCTCTTGGGCACTATCTGATCTTTCAGACATCAATTTTAGAATGAGTACATTTAGATTAACCCTCAGTAAACATAATTTCCTAGAAATTCTTTGGAATAGATGCTATTTACATGAATTCATGACATCAGGACGGGAAGAAGTAGGTGGCAGAGCAGGCCCAGGGTCTTACCAGTGACCCCGGGGGGGCAGTTATTGCACACCACCTCGTCCGTCTCGGGCATCACCGAGCAGCTGAACCCATTGTGACAGGGGCAGGGCTTGCAGCTGCGGGGGTCATGTGGATCATTGTAGAAACCAATGGGGCAGTCGGCACACTCAATATCAGGATTCTCATCCCCCGAGTAACAATCTCCTGGGAGGCAGAAGATGGAGGGGAAGAGAAGTGAGCAAGGTCAGACAATACATTTCCTTCAATAAGGATGATGCTGGGGTCAGATGGTAGAAAGTCAAAGCCTTCTTTGCTGAAGTTTTCCCCTGAAGCGTCTAAGCACTGGCATTTACCCCTGCTTGAGTTCCAAACTCAGATTTGGCTAAGACCCTGAATCTCACCCTCACTCTCCCATGCTGAGTAGACAAACACTTCCTTTACTGTCTATAACTTAACATGGTCCCCCCTGCTCCCAGGCCCAGCACCCCTTAGAACACTATTTGCCTTTGATCTCCCCACACAATTCTTGCAATTTGACACCAACTCCCCCACCCAGCACTGAACCATGACAGTCATTTCCTGTAACCCAGCACCTTTCTCACAGCCTTGTGGCATTTCCATAATGAAAAGGATTGAGTGTAATAGGCACCACGTCCATCTTCACTGACTCCCGCTCTACTCCCCTAATCCTCTCCCCTCTCTGAAGTGAGTTCAGGCATGGTCTGTCTTACACAGCTCTATGTCTTCCACAGAAGACCTAGCCCCCTAGTCCAGGTACTGTCCCACTCTCACTCACCAGTGTCCGGGTCACAGGCCCCACCCCCTTGGCAGTTGCATGGAATACAGGTGCCAAAAGGCCCCAGTCTTGCAGAATCTCTTTTGTAGCCAAAAGCACAATCCTGGCAGAACTGTCCCTTGTACCCAGCAGGACACAAACAGTTCTCGACCCAGGGTGCTGGGGCTCCAGAGACAGGGCGGGCTGAGATCAGGGTCACATTGTCAATGTACCCAGTACCTGCAAGAAAGGCCAGGTTAGAAGAATAGCAAGTGGTAAGGTCTAATGATCTAAAGTCAGATCTGTCGGAATTTTTTTTCTCTTAACTCCCTATCAGAGAGAGGCAGTGTGCACACATCATGCCACAAGGAACCTATCATCCTCACTGAGCGCATGGGCTCTGGAGTCAGAAAACTCAAAGCCTAAATTCTTCCTCCACCTTCACTAGCTGTGTGAACCAGGCAAGTCACCCAGACTGTGTTTTCTCAAGTATACAAGACAACCAACAGTGGCATCTATCTCCTATCTTAGTTGTGAAAATTTAATGAGACAATGCATATATTATAATGTATCTGGCATGTAGTAAGGATTCAATAAATTGTTAGTCAACACCTTTCCTACTTCCCATTTCATTTGTGCATCAGTGACATGGAAATGGTGCATGTTAGCCATGCTTCCTTTTTCCATGAGTGCTGAAAAGTTTAAGGAACTCTTGTTAAATAACTCAAATTGGTGCCGGGCACGATTGCTCACTCCTGTCATCCTTCCACTCTGGGAGGCTGAGGCAGGCAGATTGCTTGAGCTCAGAGGTTCCAGACCAGCATGAAAAAGAGCAAGTCCTCATCTCCATTAAAAATAGAAGAACTGAGGCAAGAGGACTGCTGGAGCCCAAGAGTTTGAGGTTGCTGTGAGCTCTGATGACGCCTTGACCCTCTACCCAGGGCAAGAGAGTGAGACTCTGTCCCCAGAAAGAAAAGACAAGACATAAACTCCAATTGGGATTAGGAGGACCCAACAGAAGAGGTTCAAAGAAGGGAATCAACTGAATATATAACGCTAAATATAGTAGCATCAAGTATAAACCCCAAAGGAAAAGCTACTTAAAGAACAAATAGAACTGGGCTTTGATGCGATTTCCTAGCTAAGGAAATGTGTCCATTTGTTGTGGAGTGTCTTTCTCAAATGATCAGCTTTAATCTAAATTCATATACTCTTTTAGCAAGGTAACATCGTTCATTCTTCATTGGTGCTGACCTCTTTTTAGAGAAACATTCTTTTTTCTTTTCTTTTTTTTTCTTTTTGGCCAGAGCCTGGGTTTGAACCCACCACCTCTGGTATATGGGGCCGGCACCCTATTCCTTGAGCCACAGGAGCCACCCGAAACATTCTTTTTTCAAAAACGTCTTCTAGACTGTAAAAATTTAGACTCAATCAGAGACTCTAAGTCAAAACCATCAAGTAGTTTTCTACTTGTTTGGAGACTGTCACCACCTTGAAGAGCTGAAATAAGAGCTGAATAAAATTGAAGAAGAGTGAAATCTATCCACTTACTGTATTCTCCATACGTAGCTCGGATTTGGAGGGCTGTGAGGTTCCGCAGTAACCTCCGATACTCAAAATAGCTCAGCTGGGGGCTCCAATTACTGCTTGGATGTTCATTTAACCTGCATAATTTAAAACCAAAAGCTTTAAAAATCTGACTCTTATCTCATCCCTACCTGATACAAACTACGTCCAAGAATGTGGGAATAGTTAAGTCCCTTCATAGTCCTACTTAGAAGGGGATACAGGACTGGTAACCAGTCCAGTGAGCATGAACTTGGAGCTTCCTCTCTCCCTGAGGGGCAAACCCCACAGGAAGTGATGACAGGTGTCCCAGTGTGGAAAGTCTAGATCCAGGGGCCATGTCACCAGAAGCTTGGTCTCAAGTCCAAGCTAGAAAGATACCACTTTCTAGTCTTGACCATGCAAAATCTGATATTAGAAACACCTGCGAGTTCCAGAATTTCTGCCCCTCCAGAGCAACCACTCATTTTTGGTTTGGGTTTTTTAAATGAGTTATTTGTTATCTGAGCCCACTTCACTTACTTTTTTCAAAAATCAGTTTCCACTTTTTGCATCATCAGCATCCGATCCTTCCTAATCTGGCATCACAGTGCTTCACCACATCATGCCATCAGCCTCTGTGCCACTCTTTTACATTTTGTTTTGTTTTTTACTGACTGTCTCTTCCAGAAACAACCCTACCCCTTTCCTTTCACTCACTGATTTGTTAAACAAAAGCTGACGGTGCACCAGGTTTGGGCTCGAACCTGTGTCAGGCTGGAAGAACCAGAGACAGGCCGGGGAGGAAGGTGGGCAGAGAAATGGTTAGAATCAATGCAGTGAGCGCTGTAACAAATGCATGCGGAGATGCGTAGAAACATGTGAGGTGGCTGTCACTTTACCTGGGATTCTGAGAAGGCTAATCCAGAAGAAGAAGATGTAAGCTGAGCCTCAAAGAGTAAGTTCACCAAGCAGGAGAGCTGGGCATTGTGCATCGTGAATAAGGAGAAAAAGCAGCACTGGGCACACCTTGTGTGAGTGTTGGGGTCTTCTTTTCTCTATTCTTGTTACCTCTGCTCTGGTTAGGCCCCCAAGCACCCTCACTTGAGCCACAGTGAAAGTGCTCTGATGGTCTAGTTAAAGATTCTACCCACACTTTCCTCTACACCAGTGACTCAAGCAGTGTGCCATGAGAGGATCTTAACAGTGCTGCAAAAATTTTTAAAGATCATTAATTCAATTATTTTTGAAAGAAGTTCAAAGCACAGTAAGTACATTCTTTTTCTTTTTTTTTTTAATCAACATAATTTAAGTGTGCTGCAGAAGTTTAACTATAGGTTCAAGTGTGCTGTGAGATAAAAAAGATTGAAAAACACTGCTCTACACAGTTCCTGTATTTGCACCCAGCCTTCACACTGACCATGGCACTTCTCAACTTATGACTCTCAGGGGCTTCCCATCGCTTTCCTGGCACAGACAAGGTCTAAGCACCTTGACATGACATAAAAGACTCCGAGGATGAGTCCTTCTCCAAACCCTTCAAACAAATCTACCCTTCTCCCCTATACAAGGGGTGCCAAAAAAAGATATGCACATTTTAAGTGATGTTATCTATTACTTTTTGTAATTGAATCGGATTGCTCAAAAGACGAGGTTAATCAAATGAATGTTAGCATCACCCTGCAGCAGGTATGAATAAGATAACTTTTTTCTTAAAATGTGTATGCATTTTGGGGGCACTCTTTGTATATGCTATGTTCCAGCCATAACTATTGCTTGCCAGTTTCTGTCTTTATTATCCCTCTCCATACCCCGACCCATATTCATATGTGAAGGTTGTCTTTCTCTGACTTGTCTCCCTGCAAAAGCCCCCTGTGCTTTTTCAATCTCAGCCCCTATGATGTCTCCTCTGTGAAACTTTCCCTGACTCCTCCAGGCAGAATAAGGTTCTTCCTAAAACCCCATCAACATGCACTACCACTAAATTACCCCCATGTATTGTTTGATTTTTGACATGTTATATAATCCTACTAGATTACAATTTCTTGGAGGATACAGACCATGTTCCATCTTCATTTTCCAGCCTCTAAGGCAGTCCTGAGCACTTGGTAGGTACAGTGCCCTTCCCTGACCTGCCTGAATGCACCCCGTCCAGAACCCCCATGCAATCCCCTCCCCCACAGGCTTCCCAGGCCCTTGTTCCTGCCGCCTCCTGTGCCCCCCTTCTCCCTGCATTCCTCTCTCATACTTCATGCTCCACTCATGCTCAACCACTCGGGATTTCCTAAATGCATAAAACTTTCTCAAGCATGATTTGTCCTAGGCCTCATTAACCTTTCCCCTTTTCTCTCTTTAGAACGCTGCCCTTCACATTTGTCATGTCTTCCTGGGAAGCTCTCCTTGGTCAGTCCAGTGGGAGTCAGTTAGAACGCCTGTGTCCACCTTGTCTGCCTTAATCATCAGCTTATTTTTCTTTCCCATGGGCTTGCCAGCTGCTTGAGGGAAGGACCATGGCCTGTCTCAGCACAGAGCGCCCTGCCTGGTGCTCAGAAAAGCTTGTTGAACAAATGAATGATGACTGAATGAAAGATCAAAGGAATTGGACTTTAGTCTTGGTTTGCTCTATGTGCCCTGCTTGTGAACTCTCCTTGTACCTGAAGGTGTAAGTCTTGGTGATCCCACAAGGCAGCGTCTTGCCAAGCGGCATCAAGGGAGCTGTGATCCGTAGCCCAGCGCCTTCCAGGATCACGTCGTGGACAGATGGGTGTCTGCCTCCTCTGTCCACACGGTAGTCAAAAGACAGGCTTTGCCCATAGCTCACCTGTTGATTCCCAAGAAATTTGGCTGTGAAACAGAGTTTTAAAAGATTGAGATCAGTTGTGAAACGGGAGAGGTAAACACACGTGCAAGCTAGCATTAATGTCATCAATTTCTGTCGGAGTCTTACGTTACCTTACCCGAACCATCCTGCAGAACAGTCAGAATCTGGCACTGAACACGGTGATGCCACTTTTGGCATAGCCACCAGTTACTAAAATGCTAAAAGGGCCTCATTATAGGACAATCCCATCTATTACATGATTGATAGCATGGCCCTTAGGACAGATTAATAGGTAAAGACCCCAGCAATAGTGCCACGTGGTCTATGATTCTTTATTGTTTAGAGAATACTTTCACAGACATTACCACATTTGATGCTAATAATTCTTGGAGTTAGGCATTACTATTCCCATTTAATAGAGAAAACTGAATTTCAGAGAGGTTAAGAGAATAGCTTGCTCAGGATAGGAACTGGGATCCGAGTTCTAGCTAGAGCTTTTCCACTCAGGCACATACCACTGACGGATATATATATATATATTTTTTTTTTTTTTAATTAAGTCATAGCTGTATTAATATGATCATGGGGCACCATGATGGATATATTTTTAACTTACAAGTGTTTGTAGCTTTAAGAAATGCCTCGTTGTTGCCTTTCCATCTGCTTCTCAACAGACCCACGGATTTGACCACAGTCCTTGATTTGGTAGCAAATCCAGAAACATCCCATTTGATTAAAGCAGGCACCTCAGCCAGGGTCTGACCTCCAGGACACCCCATTCTGCTTGACTGGGCCACGTCCTAGTGATGTTACCAACCCGGGCTTCATCTCCACTGCTTTCTGGGGATACTACTGCCTTGAACACTAAGTGATATGGTTTCCACATTTTCTAACTCCATTTTTCTATCTTAGCTTCCTATAGTCTTATAAATTGGCCTCTATAGGAAAAATTATCCCTCACATACCTGGAGCCACAAAATAGACAGGGTCGGAGCGTCGGGCTGAGCTGAACACATCCTGATGGCGCTGTGACCACTGGAGCTTCGCTGGAGATCCATTTCTTTGGACAGCCTTCCAGCCATCAGCATCTGGACACAAATAAAACCAGCATGCACTCAAGACAAAGCTTCACTGTCTAGTGGTTAAACAAGGCAAGACTTGCCTGCCATAAAGTCCTGGTAACGAGTGGTAGCAGGTGGGGGGGTTTCTCAGCACTTCCACAACTGCATTCAGTCCTCAAAGTTCCCCGTGTGCCCCTCTACTGGGATCTCAACTTCACCCACTCCCACCCTCCAGCTGCTTGGACTGCGCTCCCATGTGAGGTGGACTCATGGTAAGAGAGCAGGTTTTCATCTGTCTGTAATTTGGATCCTTATGTATTGACATAAACAGGGTCTGGCTTGATGAGGTGAGAGGGTTCAGTATATTTTAAGAGAAACTCAGAGCTGAAATAATATCAATTCCCAATATCTCTATAGTGCTCTGTAGCTCAGTAACTAATTTCACATAAAATACCTCATTTAATGTACATGAAAACAGCAGTATTAGTGAATGCGAATGCCAGGAATGCTCCCATCAAATCCCCTGTCCAAACAAATACTTCTTTTGTGGCTTTGAAAACGATGGGGATGGGGAGTACAGGGAGGTAAAAGTCTATTCTCCTTTTATTCTTTTAAGTTATTCATATGCCAATCTGAGAAGCTGTACAACTATAATTTTTTAAAGATATCAGGGTGTGCCCATTGCCTGGCAAAACAGTGCCTTTTAAACACTAGAAGGACATTGCTAAAGATGATGCAAGAATCCATCCTGTGGTTGGGGAGGTGGCTGGCTATAAGCACAAACCCCTGTACATTTAAAACCAAAAGCCTAGGAGATGGAAGCGTGTACCTCGCTGGAAGGTGGAGGTGATCTTATGGATGCTGTAGTCTGCAGAGCTGTGGCAGCTGGCTGAATGCCCGTAGCAGAAACACTGGGTGCAGCCCTCAGGGTTTCCCCTATCCAGATGATAGTAACCTGGGCGACACCTGCAGCAGCGTTTTGGAATCAGGATAATGTTACAGGTTACTTTTTATTCCAAATAGAGAGTATGGTGATGGATTCAGCCTAGTTCTACCTTCTCTCCCACTTGGCCCTACTAACTCCAGAGAGGGGATGTACCATGTCTCATATACCGCCTCCACTCCCAGACCATGTGGGGGACAGTTTCCCAAGTGAGAGAGCATGCAGTAGAACATGTTCCTCCCATGGTAGGACAAAGTCACCTTGGTCTTGGAGGTCTGACCCCATCCTTGGGGAGGAATTAAGTGGAGGTCAGATGGGCAGGCAGGGAGGGGTGGGACAAGCATATGCCAGCTGCCCTGTCCTAAAGCATGTGTTTAATGGGGACAAAAGAGTGGGCAGCAGGGACCAGGAGATGCAGTTATACCGACCCCTTCACAAGACCACTAGGTATTGATCCCCATTCCCGTTGCTGTACCCTGGCTCTATCTCATGCAGGAAAAAGGCGAGAAAACGTTTGACAAAGACTAAGCATGTGAGAGACACTCTCCAAAAGCCAAGTGCGGGCTCGCATTCCAGCCTCCTCCCAGTGGCTCCCCTGAGGACCACAGCTGCCAGCAAGTCTTAGATGTTGGGGTCACAGAAAAGAGGACAGGGAAAGCTGGGGAGGACTCGTATTGCCTCTGTCAAGTTAACTGCATCCTTTCCTGTGAAATGATGATAGTTTAAATCATCACTTATTTACCACTCACATTGTGCCACGCACCTTAAGTATACTTTCCCACATGAGCCTCCCTACCATCCTCTGTGATAGGAATTATTATTTGTGATTTTCTTAGATGAGGAGACCAAGGACAAAGAGGTTAAGAAACTTGTCCCGGGACATAGATAGCTGGGTTAGCAGCTCAGGCGAGATTCAAACTCATGAGCATCTGCCTCCAAATCATGTCGTCTGGATCATATGTTGGTGGAGGCATGTCCATTATATAATGTCACAGAAAAGCAGGTTAGCTACAATGAGTAGATGCTTCAGAGAACAGTTGTAAATAAGCAAGCATTTTTTTTTCCTCCAAGAGCAAAGGTTAAAAAAATTATTATGGGCTCAGCACCCGTAGCACAGTGGTTATGACACCAGTCACATATACCGAGGGTAGTGGGTTCAAACCCAGCCCAGGTCAGCTAAACAACAATGACAACTGCAACAAAAAATAGCTGGGTGTTGTGGTGGGCGCCTGCAGTCCCAGCTAGTTGGAAGGCTGAGGCAAGAGAATTGCTTAAGCCCAAGAGTTTGAGGTTGCTGTGAGCTGTGACACCACTGCACTCTACTGAGGGCGACATAGTAAGACTGTCTCAAAAAAAAAAAAAAAAAATTATTATGGTTTCTATGGAAAGGAAATCTGTAGATTAAAAGAGATTAAAAAAACCAGGAAGGGAGGGAGGGAGTGGAGGGAGGAGAGGGAATAGAGAGGAAGGAAAAGGAAGGGAATCATGCAAAACTAAATGATAACATTTAGGGATATAGCAAGGTAATAAATTAGAAAGAAAAGCAAGAAAGTAATTACCATAAAAGTCAGAATAGTGGTCACTTCTGGGGAGAAAGGAAGGTGGTGTCACCAGGAGGGCACATTTTTAGTAGAGGTCTATTTCTTATCATTGGTGGTGATAACATTTGTTTCATGTGGCTTTCAATTTCTGTGTTAAATTTTGAAATCAGAAAGGCTTTCAGCAAGTGACTCCTCTTTTAAAACTGAAACCATTTTTCCCTGCCCTCACCTCAGCAGCAAGGAAGCCCAGAAAACGCTAGCTAGGAATGTAGTTGGCATTTCCTCGCCCAGGTAGAAGTGACTGGCAGGGTGCCAAAGAAGTGCTTTCTTACTTTTAAGGCAATGAGGAAGAAGTCTTTACCTCCCAGGCCAGCCTCAGAGCCCCTGCTCACAGCAGTCTCAGGGAGGGGAGCATTTTAAGTCTGAGCAGTTTGTCCTTAACAAAGGCCCTGTCCCAGCAGCTGAGGGTGGATGGTCCCTCACTGCTCCACCTGGCTCATGTGCTGCTGTCCAAATGCTCTCACGATGCCGCCAGTTCCTGGTGCCACCAGCCCATCCCCGGGGCAGTCCCTTTTCCGTACACGATGGTTAAACATGGCCATGTGTTGGGACATTCCCTCTTGCAAGGATTTTCCCAACATGTTTAATTAGGCCAGGCCTTTCCCGGGACCAGCCCACGTCATGTGATCTCATTATCACACACCACCTTGTACAGGGCACCTGGGATCCAGAGCCAACCGGTGAGGGAAATCTCTGGGGCCCTGTGCCTCTGCCCAAGTACAAACAAGAGAAAGGGCACAGAGCAGAGTATACAGTTCAATGAGATTTGGGAGTTCAGTTGTATTTGTTTTTAAAGTCTAGTTTCTGAGGACAGAGAAGGAAAAAAGATATATTCTCTAAGCTTCCCTTTCCATAATGGCACTCAGAGGGCTGATTTTCTAGCTAGCTGCCAAGGCACTCTCTGCAGTCTATAGGGTTCACACAGACCTATCACAGCGTTCTCCAGTGACAGCTGGCTTGCAGACACAACGGCCCGAGTCACAGGGCCCCGCGATGCCAGCTGGATCACAGTCACACTTGGAGTCTCTGAGAAAGAAGAAAAAGAAAATTAGGGACACATTTTCAAATGCTTCACAACTATGCACATAAGGGCCATCTGCTCACAAGCAAACGTCACTATGCTGGGCAAGTTCTTCCATGAGACTTCTAGCAATCATGTCCATGTGGCTCTCTCACAGCCTTACAGACTCGGTTTTCTGTGCCAAGTGCTGCCCAGAGAGTGGGTGGCTGGCAGCAGCCCAACCATGAACTGTATGCTACGAACCCCTCATGTGACCAAGTTTCTCACTAAACTAAGCACTTTACTTTGGTTGACTATTTGATTCCCTGACATTTTAAAACATTTTATCATTTGTTTCTCTACTTAATTGAATGATGTCTGCTTTTACCATGATTGATTCCATTTACCTGCTATTTTAGTCCATTCGATTCTTTGTTTTGGTAATACTTATACTGAGATAGAATTCATTTCAGCTGGGTGCAGTGGCTCACACCTTACATCCTAGCACTCTGGGAAGCTGAGGTGAGAGGATCACATGAGCTCAGGAGTTCAAGACCAGCCTGAGCAAGAGTGAGACTACATCTTTACTAAAAATAGAAAAATCAGCTGGTGTTGAGATGAGCACCTGTTCTCAGGAGGCTGAGGCAGGAGGATTGCTTGAATCTAGGAGTTTGAGGTTGCTGAGAGCTAAGGGGATGCCATGGCACTCTAGCTCGGGTAACAGTCAGACTCTGCCTAAAAAATCAAAACTAAACTAAACTAAATAAAAAAGAGAGAGAGAATTCTTTTCACATACCATGCAATTCATTCATTTAAAGGCCCAATTTAATGTTTTTTGTTTTTTGTTTTTTTTCCAGAGATAGAGTCTCACTTTGTAACCCTCTATAGAGTGCTGTGGTTTTATAGCTCACAGCAATCTCAAACTCTTGGGCTCAAGTGATTCTCCTGCCTCAGCCTCCTAAGTAGCTGGGAACACAGGCACCCACCACATGCCCAGCTATTTATTTATTTTTTTTTTTTTTTTTTCAGTTTTTGGCTGGGGCTGGGTTTGAACCTGCCACTTTCGGTATATGGGGCTGGCACCCTACTCCTTTGAGCCACAGGTGCCGCCCATGCCCAGCTATTTTTAGAGATAAGGTCTCACTTTTGCTCAGGCTAGTCTCAAATTTGTGAGCTCAAGCAATCCACCCACCTTGGCCTCCCAGAGTGCTGGGATTACTTACAGTCGTGAGCCACTGCACCCAGCTGCAATTTAATGGTTTTTAATTCATTCTCAATTTGTACAGACATCACTACAAATATTTTTTCCAGATATTAATTTTAAAACATTTTCATCACTACAAATAAAAACCCTGTTCCCTTTAGCAATCGCTCTTCTCCCCTTCCCAGCTTTCCTCCTGCCATCTCTACCCCAGCCAGCCCCTAATCTACTTTATTTCTTTATAGATTCACCTATTCTAGACATTTTCTCTAAGTAGAATCAGACCGTATGTAGTCCTCTGTAATTGGCTTCTTTCACTTAGCACAATGTTTTCACATTGTACTGGGTATCAGTACATATGTATGTTCTTTTGATGGCTGGGTAGAATTCTATGGATACACCATTTTTCTTATTTATCCATTAGCTGATGGACATTTGTTGCTACTTTTTAGCTATTCTTAATAATGCTATTATGAACACATGTATACAAGTTTTTGTGTAGACATACACACTTTCACTTCTCTTGGGCATACACCTAGGGATAGAATTGCTAGATCTGATTGACTTTTGTGTGTGTGTGAGACAAGACTTTCTCAATGAAGGTGTCAGCACTTTCATTTAATTCTTGCACAATCTTCCCTGTCTCTGTCACTCTTTTTGCACACAATCATGTGTCTACCTCACGGTTCTAAACCCAGGTGTATCATCTTTTCCATGATCTGTTCCTCCTCTGTTTGCCCTATGACCCACCCAAATCCTGCACAAACCTGGAATACCCTTGACAGACACCAGGTTCAGTCAGGCTCATGGCCTCTCCTACTCCTCCTCTTTCAATGGAAGCCTCCTTCCTCTCTTAGCTCCCTCCCTGTTACTGACGGGGACTGTTCAACAGACATGCATTCCTCATCTACTGGGTTCCCAGAAGTGGGGACAGATACTGAGAAAAACCAGACACGACCACATTCGTTAGGAATCTCCAGGCAGGGCAGGAAGGCATGAGCCCCCACAGCTGCGCTGGGGCCCCCTGGACGTGGGAGAAGTGGACAAGAGTAAAACAAGAGTCAGAATGTGGAGGGGAGGGGGCTGATGAGGGGAGGTCTCTGGAGAGACAAGGGATGCCCAGAAAGCTCTATAGGCTCAGGGAAGGCAGAGTGCTCAAGGCCAGGGCCAAGGCCACACACTGGGCTCTTTGCAGAGGGGAGGAAGGCTAGTATGGCTGCAGAGAGTGAGGAGCAAAGGGGCAAGATGCCTAGGGAAAGCCTGGGCATGGGCAGAGATGGAGGAGGACCTTGTGGCCCCATAGGCCTTGATCCCTTTGTACTTCACTCTGGGGGGGGGGGGGGACTGAGGGAGGTAGCCAGCAGGGTTTTAAATTTCAGGTTTTAAAAGGGTTGCAAAGGCAGTTTGGGCCAGGGGAGGGTCTCTGAGGATAATCTAAAAGAATCGTGAAAAGGGCAGAAGAGAATAATCTCTGCAAAGTCCCAGTGGGACCAAGACAGCCAGGACAAAGCAGGTATGGCTGGAGGGTGGTTGCTGCCAGGGCCAGGGCTGGCAGAGTGACAGGGAGCACTTCTTCTGTGGGTGGCCCTCCCACAGATGCTTCATGCCAACCTCTTTTCCCTCCAGCTATCCCAACACCCTGCCAGCTCTGCATCTCTGCAGACCAGTTTTGTGACTTATATAATTCATCTTCTTCCACAAAGGAATTTGCAAACTAGAGGCAACAAACATTATGCAGGACAGTTCTACACCAAACTCACTGGTCCCACGTTAGAGGACTCTACCTCCATCCCAGTTCATCAGGGAAGCAACTGTCATGGTGAAGAGCAGGGGTTCTGGACTCTCCCCAGTAACATCAGGCAGCTTAATCTCTGTGGTTTAAGTTGCTTATCTTTGAAATGAGTATAGTGATAACCCCAACCTCTTAGGGTTGTCCTGAGGATTAAATTAAATGGCCCACATGACTACTCAAAACAGTGTATGGCACACAATAGGTGCTCTGTAAGCGAAAGAGGCTGCCATTGACACTGTTGTCATTGTGTGAGTTGGTGACAGCAACAGTGGGGTCCAGATGCTCACAGCGGTCTCTGGTCTTGGGTGCACCCAGCATCCGTGAGCGTGTGGAAGCCTGGCAGGCAGCGGTCACATCTGTCTCCCATCACACCTGGCTTACAGCTGCACCGTCCTGAGTTGTCACATCGAGCACTAACAGAACCTGTAACACACAAGGCAGGGGAAAGAAAAGAAGAAAAGAAAATATTTACTTTGTGTGGCATTAGGAAGCAACTGTCACCCTATGGGAGCTCAGTAAACACTAAGACATAACTACCACAATTATCTACCACCTGAGTATTCTTCCATACACTAGGGAAAGTTCTGGCAGCTGAGGATGTCTTCTCCAGTGGGAGACAGGAAAGTACTTGTAAAAGCACTTTTCTCTGCATATTTGCTCTGATTTTGACATTAGGTAGCATAGACTTCACTGCTTTTTTAAAAGACCATCAGAACTTTGAGATCTCAAAAAGAATGGAAATTTGTGAGTGGGCGTATCAGTCTTCTAGAAGAGTGTGGATCAGAAAGTGAGCAACATTCTCCTTCATATCTGGCAGACGAAAGCCACCTTTTAAGGGTTAGTGCTTATATGGTATGATTTTTAGAAGCATAAAAAGGCATATTAATCAAAAAGACATACCTGCCTGGAGTCCTGCCTATGGAGCATCAGCCAGTGGGGAATGAGGCCTTGTGCACCTCACCTGATCAGCGCCCCTCACCTGATCAGCACCCCACCCATGATCGGTATTCCTCACCTGATCGGTACCCCTCACCTGATCAGTGCCCCTCAGCTGATCAATGCACCTATCTGATTAGTGTACCAGCGTCTTATGCACCAGTTTTTTACAGACACCCCCTTATTTGTAAACAGGTCCTCTCAGATTGAATATTGATGAAAAACAGGAGTCGCTCGGGAAAACAAAATGTAACACTGTGAAATCAGACCACTTTTTCCCACCTGCCTCCACACACCTGCTCTGGCCTCTCCCACCTGGACCCTGCCTCACACTCTCCTCCCTCCCTCTGTCCAGGCCTCTCCACATTCCATTCCCAATAGGGAAGAAGTCTCAGGACAGAGTCTACGGCCAAGAGCCTGAAGTGCTCTTTTCAAAATGTAATTCAGATCGTCTAGTCCTCTGGTGGCTCCCCGCTCTAAGTAGAATAAAACGCAAACTTCATGTCATGGCACATGAGACCCTACTCTCACCTCGTCTCCTCCCCTCCTGTACTGGGGTCCAGAGACACAGCTGCCCTCCCAGTTCCTGGAAATTGCTAAGCTGACGGAGAGGGGCAGAAAGAAGACAGAGATGGAGCCTGTCACCTAAGGGAGGGGATGGTCAGAGAGGAAGAAGTCTCAGGACACAGCCTATGGCCAAGCAGCGAGCAGAGGAAGCCCAAAGAGGGAAGTCTGGGGCAGGTTGGGGAGGAGGTCAGTGGGGAGCTTTCAGAGCTTAAAGCAAGAGCACATTTAGCAAGATGAGAAGCAAGAGAGGCTATTGGGGTTGGTGTGGAGAGAAGGCGGCTCATTGCCCCATAAATTGTCAGCAAAGTGAAGAAGGAAAATTCCTTTTTGAATTATGCTCTGATAAGTAACATTAAAGTAGAACAGGGCTCTCTGTAATGAATTAAAAAAACACACGCAAATGAATTTCTATTTGGGGACCCAGAAACACACAGTTTTTTCCATCCAAATTAATGGTAATTACACTTTTAACTTCTGAAAACCTTCCCTGCCATGGTTTCTCAGAACTGAATCATTCTTATAAGGTGAACAAGACTGTAATTTTCTTCTGGGTTTGACCCAAATAGCCAAAAGAGGTTATCCTATAGAATGCTCTTCTGAGAGGTATTACCTGTCAGCTCGTGAAGAATAAGTATTCTGTGTTCAAAAGAGTGAGAAATAGTACATACTAAATCTTCCAGAGATTAAAATTGTACTACATTCAAGAGGCATAAAGCGCATTTAACTTTTTTTTTTTTTTTGGTAGAGACAGAGTCTCACTTTATTGCCCTTGGTAGAGTGCTGTACCATCACAGCTCACTCCAGCAACCTCTAGTTCCTGGGCTTAGGCGATTCTCTTGCCACAGCCTCCCCAGTAGCTGGGATCATAGGCGCCCACCACAACGTCCGGCTATTTTTTGTTGCAGTTTGGCCGGGGCTGGCTCTGAACCCACCACCCTCAGTAAATGGGGTCGGCGCCCTACTCACTGAGCCACAGGTGCCACCCCGCATTTAACTTTTTAATGTCAATGTCTCTAAACATTATTTGACACTCCAATGGAAATATCTATTATTATCTTGAGAAACACAGTGTTCCGTTAGATACTATCTTGAAAACGCTGCTCTAGAGGAATCTCAAGGAAGTAGATAGACTCCAGGCTGTGAAATCCAACAAATCTCCACTCATATACCAGCGCTGGCACCTATTAGCTGTGTGTCGTTGGGTAAGTTGTATACTTATCACTTCTTTTACATGAGGATAAACAATATACGCTAATATGCATGAAGTGTTTAATCCAACATCTCACATACAGTAGGTGCTCAAGCAATGTGTTTACATTAGTATATTTTCTATACCATACTAGTATACAGCCATGCATAATGACATTTTGGTCATGTTGGACTCTATACGTGATGGTGGTTCCATAAAATTTTTTTTTTTTTTTTTTTTTTAGAAATAGTCTCACTTTGCTGCTCTCAGTAGATTATCATGGTGTCACCGCTCACAGCGACCTCAAACTCTTGGTCTCAAGTGATCCTCTTGCCTCAGCCGAGTAGCTGGTGCCCACCATGATGTCTGGCTACTTTTTCTGTTTTTGGTAAAAACAGGGTCTCAATCTCCCTCAGATTGATCTTGAGCTCCTGAGCTCAATTGATCACTGCCTGTCTTAGCCTCTCAGAGTACTGGGATTACAGGTGTGAGCCACAACACCTGGCCTGGTTCCATGACATTTTAATGGAGCTAAAAAATTCCTACCACCTAGTGACATCTCTGCTATCATCACCTCATATTGCAATTATTACTATGTTATTTTTTATAAATTTAGGGTAGGTAAAGTGTACAGTGTTTATAAAGTCCTCAGTGGTGTACAGTAACGTCCCAGGCCTTCACATTCACTGCTCCCTCACTGATTCACCTATAGCAGTTTTCAGTCCTGCAAGCTCCATTTATAGCAATGTGCCATTTTTTAATCTTTTATACTATATGTTAGATTTATCTTTTCTATGTTTACATGTTTCCATAAACACTTACCCTTATATTACAAACACCTACAGTATTTAATGCATTAACATACTATATAGGTTTGTGGCCTAGGAGTAATATGCCATACTATACAGCCTAGTCACGTAGTACTACACCACCTAGGTTTGTCCAGTACATTCTGCTTGCACAACCCTGAAATCACCAACTGACATATTTCTCAGAACATATCCCTGTCTTTAAGCAATCCATGGCTATATTATCACTGAGGCTTTCTTCAAGACTTGCAAAGTTGCAAGGTGGAGGTTACTAACTGTGAATATGACTATTTCATGTTCTAAAACTTCTAAAGTAATAGCACTGGGTTTTCACAGTGTCCCACTAATCAGTGGTTCTCAACCTTCCTAATGCTGCGACCCTTTAATACAGTTGGTGACCCACAGGTTGAGAATCACTGCACTAAGATAAAAAACATCTGCCCTAATCCCACATTATGAACTACACTGAGGGATTATAAAGAATTGGGTTTAAACAACAGATGAAAACTTGCTTCCTAGGGAGGGCAAAATGGCTCACCCCTGTAATCCTAGCATTCTAGGAGGCCAAAGTGGGTGAATCCCTTGAACTCAGGAGTTTGAGACCAGTCTGAGCAAGAGTGAGACCCCATCTCTAAAAATAGCCAGGTGCTGTGATGGGTGTCTATAGTCCCAGGTACTTGGGAGGCTGAGGCAACAGGATCACTTAAGCCCAGGAGTCTGAGGTTGCTGTGAGCTGTGACGCCAGAGCACTTTACCAAGGGTGACAAAGTGAGACTCTGTTTCAAAAAAAGAAAAGAAAGAAAGAAAAAGAAGGAAAGAAAAATTCCTTTCTGTTTCAAATCTGCGTCCCAAGAATCACTTTTGGGGCTCATCTGATACAGTCTACCTGCATTTGAGGACCAGGAAAGTATTCAAAAACAATTGATATTTAAAATTTAAACCAAGTTGGCTCGGCACCTGTAGCTCAGCAGCGAGGGCACCAGCCACATACACTGGAGTTGGCGGGTCCGAATCCAGCCCAGGACTACCAAACAACAATGACAACTACAACAAAAAAATAGCCAGGTGTTGTGGTGGGCACCTGTAGTCCCAGCTACTTGTGAGGCTGAGGCAAGAGAATCGCTTAAGCCCAAGAGTTTGAGGTTACTGTGAGGTGTGACACCACTGTACTTTACAGAAGGCAACCTAGTGAGACCCTGTCTCAAAAAAAAAAAAAAAATTACAAAATTTAAACCAAGAAAGTTTGTTTCCTTCTGAGAACCCTTTAAAAAACATATATACTTGCATTTAAAGACATGTTTCAAATAATAACTCAAATGTTTTACTCTGAACAATACACTGACAGTGTTAAGAAACTAAGTCCAATTTCAGTGATGTCCCTACAGACCTCAAGAATTTAGGTGTCATGGAGGACAAAATACACACATACACCCACACACACAGTGAATTTCAAAGTATCCAAAAAGGTTATCAAGGCTTAGACATGTGGTTACAAAAGTTGAAGATAATTCAGCCCTGTTGCTGGGCCCACAAAGTCAGCCCCATGAAATAAGTCTTATTGTTCTTTTTATGGGAAATTGATAAGTACACAGTCTGTCAGCACTCTGGGATAATTTATTTATTTATTTATTCATTCATTCGTTTATTTTTTGAGACAGAGTCCCACTATGTTGCCCTGGGTAGAGTGCCGTGGCATCACAGCTTACAGCAACTTCAAACTCATGGGCTTAAGCAATTCTCTTGCCTCAGCCTCCCAGTAGTTGGGACTACAGGCACCTGCACAACGCCTGGCTATTTTTTTGTTATTGTTGTCATTATTGTTTAGCAGGCCCTGGCCGGGTTCAAACCCACCAGCTCCAGCGCATGTGGCTGGTGCCCTAACAACTGAGTTATGGGCACCAAGCCCACTTTGGGATTTATTAATGCTGTTTGCCTCCTTTGCCATATGTGGCATGATGGAATTTTTTTTTGTAAGATATCTCTTCTGCATTTGAAATTGAAGAGAGAACAAAATCCCTTATCAGGTTATTATTTGAAAGTGAAAAATATCCTCTGGCTAATTGGGAGACTGAGAAGTCTTGTTGGTAATTAAATTTGTGCCACTGTGATCTGTGGAGCCAACGGGTAGCTGAGAACAGTGTGTGGTGGGAATAGTGTCTGTCACTAACGTGTCACTCAGCCCGGCAAGGTGGACCATGAAGCTTCAGTTCCTTCATCTCTATCACAAGGGATGCAGGATGTGTCCACACCTACAGGTTGTCAGGCGCTTATGAAAACCGAGGAGGTCTTAATCTATGAAAATGTTTGGGGGATGTATAAAGCATTATTTAGATCATAGGAAATAATACGCAGGAATTATTCATGGAAACCTGTCTGTGAGCATAGAAAAACACCATCCTGCATTTCCCCCCCCCCCCCCCTTTCACATAAAGTAAATAATAGAGAACTATTCTTGGTCAGGAGACCTGGATCACTTTATGCCATTCATTAACTTTTCTAGATTTTAGTTGCCCCCATAGTCAAAAATTGCCATCTCAGGAATGTTAATACTAAATAAAATGTTCATAGTTTTAAACCAAATATTTGGCCTGTATGAGGCTTTACTGTTTTGTACTTCACAAACATCATTTTACCTTTGCATTTTATCTGGGATGTAAATATCGTGAACCCCCTTTCACACGTGAAGACACTGGAGCAGGGAGAGGTTAAGGAACCTGCCCTGAATTACCCAGTGGTGATGGCAGTGCCAAGATTTAAACCCAGGTTGTCTGGCTCCATAAACCACCACTGAATTCTATATCATCATCTTTGATGTCAGGAAACATGGGCTTGAACACTTGCTCTGCTCCTTAGCTCTTTGGAAAAATTTCTTCCCCTCCCTCTTTAAGTCTCTGTTACCTCACATTGTAAAATGGAAAAAAATAATAGCTCCTTCTTCATGAGATCATTTGTGAAGATTAATTCAAGGGCCTGGCACAGAGTCCATGCATAGTACATATTAGCCACCATCTAAGATATAAATCATTACTGGGTTCCATCACTTCCTACCAGGCTGGGATGTCTACTCCCCAAATAAAAAGAAAGAACCAGGCTCACTGCTGCTGGATGAGCAGCAGGAAGAGAAACACAAGAGATGGCGTGGCAAAGCCTTCACTGCAATCTCTCTTTGGCAGGTGACAGGTTTGTCATCTACTCTGAGACTTACAACCTTGTCTTCAGGCCAGGCTTTCCAGCTGAGCCAGTTTTAACTACTGGCTAATTTCATTCTCAGCTACCATTTTGCTGGGATGAGGCAGGTCCACTGACTCACAGTGACACTGCATGACCTGAGGAGACAAGAGCTCTTCAGAGAGGTTAAACGCCTATTGAAATGGAATATTTTTTCTTTTAACTTTTCTTTATGAAGTTCTTTGATTCATAGGAAAAGCCGCTGAGTCCAAAAGATTCTGGATGTTGATTCTCCACCCACAGCTAAGCAAATCTGACTCAAACTACATCATCCAACTTAGGTGAATTTAGGAGTGCCCAGTGGGATATGGGTCTATATCACTTTAAGGTCACCCCAGTTTTCTGTAAGGCCCCCACCCCACTCTACCAGCAAAAAAATCATGGCTACGCCCAAATCTGCCCACTTTTAGATTCTTTCAGCTACAGCGATGAATTGGTTCCACAGACCCACATTGAGTCATTGCCATGCAACAGGCTGCATTCTTTAAGTGGATTAATATTCATCACATGATGTCATTAAACACTTGTAGCACAGATCCATAGATGATGCCCAGCAAGATAATAAACAAACAAAGCAGTAAAAAAAAAAAAACAAAACTCTACTTATTTACAAAAGCACCTCTCCCTTTTTTTTTTTTTTTATTGTTGGGGAATTGTTGAGAGTGCAATAAGCCAGGTTACATTGCTCGCATTTGCTGGGTGAAGTCCCTCTATTAATAGTGTCCTGCCCCCCAGAGGTATGTCACACACCATGGCCCCACACTCCCCTCTCTCCTTCCCTCTTTCACCTCCCCCCACTCCTTCTCCCTCCCCCATGTACCAGCATGGATTACCATGGAATACTATATAGCCACTAAAAAGGAGGGTGACTTTACATCTTTTATATTAATTTCAATGGAAAAGAAACAATTCTTCTTAGTAAAGCATCACAACAATGGAGAAGCAAGAAACCGCTTTCTCTTTTTATTTACTAACTTGTCCTTACTGTTTGCCCACAATGAATACATCATAGCGTGTGTATCTCTATCCACAACAAAGACCTGCAGTTCCACGCATGCAGGGCTGGGTGGGGCACTTTAAAACCCCCAACTAATTCTCCTATGAGCAAACCACCGGTTGGCTGCTTCCTATTTGTTCATTTATTTTCTCTTGTTGACAACCCTATGGAAGAAGTTAATTTTTCTGTGTGACTTGGCTCTTTTATTAGTAGCACTTCATATTGCTAGCACCTAGCATGGTGCTAGAAACAGATGTTTCTATTCCTTTTTTTTTTCTTTGAGACAGAGTCTCACTTTACTGTCATTTGTAGAGTGCCCGGGCATCATAGCTCACAGCAGCCTCAAACTCTTGGGTTCAAGTGATCCTCTTGCCTCAGCCTCCCAAGTAGCTGGGACTACAGGTGCCCACCATGAAAGTAGATAAGGATCTTGCTCTTGCTCAGGCTGGTCTCTGCAGCACAACAGAGCCACCTGCCTTGGCCTCCCAGAGTGCTAGGATTTATAGGCATGAGCCACCCTGCCTGGCCTAATCCCTTATTTTTTAAGAGGCTGGTCAAAGGAATAGCCATGGATGGGAAGCACTATCTCTGGAAAAGTGGGAGCTTCCTTTGTCCCTGGGTCAGATTCATTTTCCTGGAAAAGTTAAGAATGTGACTCTTGGTAGTAGAATTCAAGCCAACAGTTTCTAAAGATCCCAGCTATTTCCTTTCTGATTGAAACTGCCAAGACCAGAGCCTGGTAGATTCCCAATTATCCCTGAAGTTGAACATCATCCTCCTGGCCTGCTTGCTTCCCACCTTCTCTCTCTCCCTCCCTCCTTCCCCACCCTTTCCCCCTCCCTCCTCCCTCCTCCCAGCTACCTTTGGAGTTACAGTTGCAGGGCAGACAGCGGTCTCTGTCTCTGTGCCGGTAAAACCCCTCCTTGCACCTCTCACAGTGCAAGCCCTCGGTGTTGTCCTGGCAGTTGAGGCAGCGGAGTCCGCGGCCTGTCTGCCTGTGAAGCTTCCAGTCGAAGACGCACTTCCCGGATTTCCCATTGCAATCACAGTCTAGGGAGGAAGGGGAAAAAACATCGTCAGAAAAAACCTAGAGACAATTCTCCCACGTCTTTTGTTATTATTGGTAAAAATTATGCATGAGGGGCTCCATTTTCATTCACACCCCTTGAAGGAGTGAGGTAAGAAGTGTGGGCCGCTACCGAGCATTGGTGGGTGGCTGCCAGGGGGAATGCAGGTTCAGGGTCGCGAGACTGTCTAGTTCCTCAAAAGAAACCAAAATCCTCAAATTACGTTTTTATGTGAAAATTCCTGATTTAAATATCTGAAGAGTTCATTTTAAAACACTGAGCAAGTCTGTGAGCTGGAAAAGACCTCAGCACCCCCAACACGTATGTCACGCTGATAGTATCTGGTGGTCAATCTCCACAACACCTGTCCCTCTGGTGACGGTCAAGGTGAAGAGGTGATGACTATCTGGACAGGTGTCTTCTCCCCCTCACTGTGCCTTGAATGTTCCCCCCAAAGCCAGGTGCCAAAAAGAACTATAGTCCCTTAAGAATGACTTTTCCCAAGTATCTAGGAAGTTCATCCTATGGATGTGGGTCACTCGAGTGTTGACCAACATGGAAATACTTAACATAGTACCTGGTATGCTGTAGACACTTGAAAAAATGTTTCAGTCATGGTTTAGAAGTGAAAAATGATGGATTTGGGGGTTAAAAGAATTACATCAAATACCAGTTCTGCTATTTCCTTGGGCAAGTCATTTCAGTTTTCTGAATCTTGTTTCTTCGTCCATAAATGCAGACCTCGTTATCTGTCTCCCTGAATCATTCAGAGGATCCCCCTGAGGAAAGAATGTCAAGCCCTTTGCACATGCCCCTTTCCCCCTCCCTCACAGGGGACAGGCCTTGCCTCAGAAGAGAAAAATGCAGCCTGGAGAGGTTAAGTAACCTGACCCAGGGGAGAACTGGGATTTGAACTTCTGTCTGATGCCAAAACCTGCTTTCCTCCCATTGTCCACACTGTGTGCATCAGCCATGCAGCCACACTGACAGCCTGTTTCTAGGGCCATGTCTTATCCAGAGTGCTGACCACAAAGTCAACAAATGTGCCAACACATGCTGGGCAGCTGCCCCGTGTGGGCCCAGCATCAGGCTCTGAAGAAACAAAGGGGACAGAGTGAGCTTCCTAAGTGACTGCCTTACGATAATTTCTAAAACTCACTCTCTTGCTATTTTGGGTGCCATGTAACCTAGGAGAAGTCAACTAACATCTATCCAAGGCCCACTCTGTTTCTGGGACTTTACGTTTATCTGCTCAGTTAATTCTCACAATTAACATTTTCAACATGGGTTTTATTATATTATCCCCATTTAACGAATGCACAAACATGCATTCGAGGTACCTAAAGGCACACAGCTAAATGGCAAAGATAGATAACTTGCTCCTAAGTCTGTCTGACTCCAAAGGCTTCATCTTTCCATTTCACCCTACTTCTTAAGAACTGAGTTTACCGCTGCATGAAGGCATTCTTCCTATAAAGCCCCAATAGAGGGTCATTCCACCTCTTCCTGAATTCTTCCTATTCTGTAGAATGCCCCGTTCCTCCTTAATCAGCACTGGCTGGCTGTTACAAGTAGTAACATTTTTGTATAGCGTTTTGAATCTACCTCTGTCACTATAATTTTCATCCCATGTTTTTGTACTTGGGAAAAACAACACACACTCAACACATACGTACAGACCCTTATTCTCTTTCCATTCTTTCATTTCTTCAACAGACATAAACTTCAGACATTGTTTTACAGGGTCCTGCATCAGTTGAGCATTTGAGTGTCTGAAGATCACTCCAGCATCCCCCTCCTTGTCTCCTCCATTTCAAGTTAAACTGGAGATCTGTTTAATTTCAACCATTTCCCATGTCATAATTTCTGAATTCTTCTTGACTACTCTCCTAAGTACAAATTCTAATTCTCCATGTCCCTCTTAAAATGACCAATACTTCAAGTGTCGTATGAATAGCTCAGCTTACAACAGGACTAGATATTTTTATTCCATGGATGAAGACTAACATTGCATTAAACTTATAGCATAGTAAATCTGCACTCAATTCAAACACCCAGGGTTTTCACAGAACTAGTGCCAAGTTGACTCTTTCTCAACCAATGCTTGTGAAATCGCTTTTGTAGATCTCTAACAGATGTGTCACACAGCTGTCATGCACTGTGAAATTTCTACCAAGCACATGTTATGCAAGTACAAGGGCTAAATTTGCCAGCCAACAATCCTTGTGAGGGTTCTCAACCCACAACCCAATAAGCCAGTGCCCTCCCTGCCCTGGGTGCCTTTTGGAAGAAATCTCATAATAACCACAAACTTTTCACTGTGCCATTCTTATTCAGAACATACTTGTTGTAGGTAGTAACTTCATGAGGATGGCTCATGATGATGCATTTATTCAGAACAATTTTTTTTTTTTTTTTTTCAAGAAACAGAGTCTTGCTCTGCTGCCCAGGCTAGAGTGCAGTGGTGCAACCATAACTCACTGAAGCCTTGAATTCCTGGGCTCAAGTGATCCTCGCACCTCAGCCTCCCATTCTTTTTTCTTTTTCATAGAGAAGGGGATCTCACCGTGCTGCCAAGGCTGGTCTCAAACTCCTGGCCTCAAGCAATACTCTCACTTTGGCCATCCAAAGTGTTGAGATTGCAGGCATGAGCCAGCATGTCCAGCCCACAGCAATCTTTTCAAAACAAAATTGTTCAAGACAAAATTGTTACAATTTTTATGTACCACTCCCCTCTTCTGTCCTTTCTCCTTTGAAATTCTACTTTGAAGAAACAAAAAACAAAAACAGGTGTTCTTCCTTTAAAAGCATAGCCTTCCATGGAGGTCATTACAGTTCCAGCAAGGGGGGTCCTTAGCCAGCATCTCCCACTCTAGAGCTTGCTCAACAGGTTCCAAGCCTCCTTCTCTATCATATGGGTTTCCCTTAAAGCCAAGAGCATATGGATGGAGCTGGAACATATCCTACTTAGTAAAGTATCTCAAGAATGGAGGAAAAAGTATCCAATGTACTCAGTACTGTTATGAAACCAATTTACAATCACCCACACTTTCATATGAAGGATAGATCACAACTACAGCTCAGGATGAAGGGGGGGATGAGAGGGGAGGGGGGAGGTCAGATGGAGGGAGGGTAAATGGTGGGATCACACCTATGGTGCATATTGCAAGGGAACATGCCGGATCTATTAAGTATAGAGTATAAACGTCTTAACACAATGATTAAATAAATGAGGTGAGGGATATATTAACCAGTACAATGTAAGCATTCCAAATTGTATACGAAATCAGTACATTGTACTCCATAAATGAATTAATGTAAACATGATCTACCTCTTTATGATTTAATTAAAAAAAAAAAAAAAAAGCCAAGAGCAATGTCCACTAGAGTGAAGGGGTGTATGGACCTCCTGTTGGGGAGTGTATTGGCCTTGGTGTCTACATTGTGTGAGAAGTCTCCAGCTTTGTCTGTAGGACTTTTAAATTCCCAGCTGCAATGAGCCAAACACTTAGCTGCACTTTGCTTAGCTCAATATTGAGTCTTCCAAACATTCACAGCAAGAGGATAAAGGAAGAGCTCATTCTGGGCTTATTTTCATTAGAATGTTTTTTTTGTTTTGTTTTGTTTTGTTTGTTTTTGTCATTGATGTGCTTGAAACATAGTCAAATTATCTCCCAAATTCAAACTAATTTCCCTAAAACCAATTATTATTCATTCTCGCTATTGGAGAAAATGTCTTTATATCTTAAATTCTAGAGTATTCTTGCAACTAGGCGTAATAAAATAGGTGTAATATAGTTTGTGCATTGGGAAAAATGTCCTTATATCTTAAATTCTAGACTATTCCTGCAACTAGGCGTAATAAAATGGGTGTAATATAGTTTGTGCATGGTCTTTTTCATTCTGTGTCCAACTCCTGCCCAACCACTGCCCCAGACACACTGGTTGCCAAAGGGAATAAGGTGGGGTGGGGACTCTGCCAAAAGGGCTAAGGAGAAGCAGTATTGCCCCCCAGCCAGTTGTACCCACATGTAGCTGATGCTTACTATCGTCAGTAGGTCCCTTTATGCATTTTAAATGAGACAGAAATCTGCTTTTGTGGATGAAATCTACTGTTTTTTTTTTTTAACAATGTCCAAAATTTATTAAAAAAATTTATGTTGCCCAATTATTATTTATGTATTTATTTTTTAATTTTCACATTAATATGAGGGTACAATTTTTAGGTTACGTTGTTCTCACTTCCAGGGTAAAGTTCCATTTGCAGAAGAGCCCCTCACTGAGAAGGTGTGTTACACACCCTCACAGTGTGCACATTAGGTGAGATCCCACCTCCTGCCCTCCCTCCTTCTGCAATATGTCCTCCCCCCTCCTGCTTCCCTCTGCCCCCAAACTGGACTATATTAGTGTTTTATTGTTCTTATGAGCATATAATTGTTTATATAGTGATTTCATATTAGTATGGAGTACATTGGGTATTTGTTTTTCCATTCTTGTGATACTTCGCTAAGAAGAATGTATTTCAACTCCATCCAGGTAAATGTAAAAGATGTAAAGTCTCTATATTTTTAATGGCTAAATAATATTCCACGGTATACATATAACATAGTTTGTTGATCCATTCATGGGTTAATGGGCACTTAGATTGCTTCTGTGACTTGGCATTATGAATTGAGCCACAATAAACATTCTAGTACAAATGTCTTTGTGGTAAAATGATTTTTGTTCTTCTGGGTAGATACCTAGTAATGGGATTGCAGGGCCAAATGGAAGGTCTACTTTTAGATCTTTGAGAGTTCTCCATACTTTTCTCAAAAAAGGCTGTATTAGTTTGCAATCCCACCAACAATGCAGAAGTGTTCCCTTCTCTCCACATCCACACCAGCTGTGGTGTTTTGGGACTTTGTGATGTGGGCTAATCTTGCTGGGGTTAGTGATATCTTAGAGTGGTTTTGATTTGCGTTTCTCTGGTGATTAAAGACACTGAGTGCTCAGCGCCCATAGCTTAGTGATTAGGCACTGTTCACATACACCGGGGTTGGCAGGTTCGAACCTGGCCCGGGCCTGCTAAACAATAACAACTACAACAAAAAAATAGCCAGGCGTTGTGGTGGGTGCCTGTAGTCCCAGCTACTTGGGAGGCTGAGGCAAGAGAATCGCTTAAGCCCATGAGTTTGAGGTTGCTGTGAGCTGTGATGCCATAGCACTCTATCAAGGGCAACATAGTGAGACTTGGTCTTAAATAAAAAAATAAAGGCAATGAGCATTTTTTCATATGTTTCTTGGCCATTCGTCTGTCATTCTCAGAGAAGCTTCTGTTCAAATCGCTTGCCCACTTATAGAGAGGGTTGTTTGAACTTATTGTTTGAGATCTCTGTAGATTCTAGTTATCAGGCCTTTGTCAGATTCATAACATGCAAAAATCTTCTCCCATTCCAAAGGCTGTCTGTTTGCTCTGTTTGTGGTACCCTTAGCTATGCAAAAGCTTATTAGCTTGATTAAATACCAGTTATTTATTTTTGGTGTTGCTGAAATTGCTAGGAGGGGGTCTTCCTCATAAAGTTTTTTCCCAGGCCGATGTCTTCAGGTGTTTTCCCCACACTGTCTTCTAGAATGCTTATTGTTTCGTGTCTTAAATTTAGATTTTTGTCAATGGTGAGAGGTGCGGGAATTTTTTAAAACTAAGTTGTCCATGGGCAAATCTCTGCACTTGACTGCACTTCTAACAGGCAGAAAACACATCCCAGTCTTTCAAAAAAGAAAAAACTAAGTTTTACCATATCACACAGTGTTGTGTCCATAGTGAGTGTTTAGTGTTTTGTGTTTTTAACAAACTAATATCGTGTCCATAGTGAGTGTTTAGTGTTTTGTGTTTTTAACAAACTAATAAAGTTCTCTTGAACTTTTAGAAACCCATAGATGTGTTTCTACTATTTAAAAACTCCATGTGCCCTCACACATCTGATAGATTTTGCCTTAAAAATACAAACATAGACCAGCTGTGATGACTTACACCTGTAATCCCAGCACTTTGGACACCCAAGGCAAAAGAATCATGTGATGCCATGTGTTTGAGGTTACAATGAGCTATTGATTGCACCATAGCATGCCAGCCTGGGTGACAGTGTGAGACGACCCTGTCTCTGAAAAAAGAAAGAAAAAAAAGTACAAAAATAAATACTACAATATTTCCTTTAGATTAATAGACCGAAGTAATTTATTTAGATTAAACACAAGACTATAATAAACTCTAAAGCAGGAGGAAATTCTAAAAATTTCCTATTATATTTTATATTTCTATTATATTTTCCTTCCTTTACATTTAGACTTGTTTAATTTCATGTCTAGAAATTTTTTTTGCAATTTTATTTTAATCTTATTAATTAATTTATTAATAATTAATTAATTATTTATTTATTTAATTTTATTTTAATTTTATTTTAATCTTCTTGCTATTCTTCCAAAATTTGGGCCCGCTGCAAATTTCATAAAGATGTTGCCTAGTTTCTATCAGGGGGCCTTGACAGGAGTCTAAGCAGTAGAAGTATAAAGTTGGAGATCTTGGACCTTCCCTGAGTCAACTGTGAACCATTTGTCAACAGTCTTTTGACTCATCCGTTCATTCAACAGACCCAGAGCAAGCATCTGCCAAGTCCCGAGCCCCATTCTAGGCACTGAGATATAACAACAAACAAAACTAGGGCGGCACCTGTGGCTGAGTGAGTAGGGCACCAGCCCCATATACCGAGGGGGTGGGCTCAAACCTGGCCCCTGCCAAACTGCAACAACAATAACAAAAAAATAGCTGGGCATTGTGGTGGGCGCCTGTAGTCTCAGCTGCTCGGGAGGCTGAGGTAAGAGAATCACCTAAGCCCAAGAGCTGGAGGTTGCTATGAGCTGTGATGCCACAGCACTCTACTGAGGGCGATAAAGTGAGACTCTGTCTCTAACAAACAAACAAAACTAGTAGAAGTTCCAGACTTTGTGGCATTTATATGACAGGTTAGGGGAAAGAAAACACACAACACATATACATAATGTATGCGGAGACAATTATTTGTTAAGGAGAAATACACAAAGCAGTGAAAAGAAATAGGGGGTGGGGGACACAATTATAAGAGGGACTCTACCTAACAGATGCAATCAATGTAACCTAGTTCTTTGTACCTTCAATGAATCCCCAACAATTAAAAAAAAAAAAAAGAAAGAAAAAAGAAGAAATGGGAGGTGGACAGGTGAGATGGGTGGGCAGGAGGGTTGAAAGTGCTATATGTTGGTTTACTGCTTTATTTCTATATTGATATGTGTCTGGTTCATGTATCCATTTCTCTATTGGGCATAATATTTTTCTTTTAAATTATCATGAATTATTTACATAATAAATATATTAAAGTATTTGCTTATCACTTTGCTGTAGATTTTCTTCTACCCTGTCTGATAGGAAAGAAAGAAATCCTCTTTCTTGATAGATTTCATTTCACTGATCCTTACACCTCTTCCCCTTTCTTCTTCTGTCGTTGGTCAATGAGGCATATATATTTCATTCATGTAATAAATAACACTTCACATCTAACAGGGAGACAGGACTGGGTGCTGCGATACTCAGACTTCGTGAACCAGCAAAATTTCAAAAGAGAGGCTTGCTTGTGTTTGATTTTGCCCACAAAGATATCAAATATATATTTATTTATCAAATGATATCTATTTGGCTGCGTCTTATCATATTATCCATGTTTCTCTATTTCATCATGAACAGGCATGGATCTGGGACCTGGCATTAAGACATCAATCACTGCATCAGAAAATGCAGAAAACAAATCAGATTCGAACCTTGAACAGCCCTGCAGCCCTGCTAGGGAGTAGAGAATAAGACAGGGAGGTTTTTCTGCGTCTTTCACTGCACCCTGTATCATTGGTGCTAGGTCCCATTCATCACCCTTCTTTGACTATTCATTTGTACCAAACCAGGACATTTGAAGGTTTTACCCTCACCCCTCTGACCCCTCACTGACACTCCTGTAGGTCCTTAAATCTGCCAGCCAGGGTTCTCTGCACAGGTAAAGAAATGAGATTCAGTGGGTTTACCTCAAGTCCTATGTAAACGCATCTGAAATGAGCCCTTTTACTCTGATTTTCATATATGTCTTTAAGTCTAGGAAAGTGTGGGTGGTAATTGTGTCTGACTACACTGCATGCATCTTCTTTGGCGCTTAGGCATTTATTATAATAATAACCATAATAGCACACAGTCTGACCCTCAAGGTGCTTCTTAGGAAAGACCACCAGGCAGCCAGACGTGGGCTGACCCACCCACCACCACCCACACTTGCAGCAGACACAGATCAAAGGCGCTGGAGGCCTCTTTAAACAATGGGGCAGGCCTGTGGAATGCCTGGGCTCACTTCACAACACTCCCACCCCTCACTAAAACATGACTTCAACAGGTTAGGACAGGAAGCAAAGGGGCAAAGGCTGTTTCCAAGCTGTAGTCTTTGGAGAATGAAAGGAAACAAAAAATATTTCCTAGAGTTGTCCTTGGGGCAAGGCCTTAGAATAATCACCCTCAGTGCCAGTTCATCCAGACCCCATTTTAAATTTCCCATAAGTAATGCTGCCCTTTTGAGGTGAGCAATTACCAGAAATTATAATGAGTTGGCATAAATGTGACCACCTGTGTATAAGCAGATCCACTTTCTATTGTTTTAAAGTTAAAAACATGCTCTTGTGTTTCAGCAAAGTGATCGGATTTCCATCTTTGTACAATTTGTGCGATCGTGGTGCTTTTTTAGTGCTTTATCAGTAATGACAAAACAAAAAATCCAAACTCCTTTCAAAACTCTGCAGATCTGGTCACTGCCAACCTCTTCAATCTCTTTCTGTCTCTTTTCACTAGGCTCCATCTCACAGATTCCTGCAGGAGTTCTAAGACACACTGAGCTCTTTTGTGCCTCACATCTAAAGGAACTGCTGCTTCCTAACTACTTCCATTTCTGGGGTGCTCCCTGCTTCTGCCCTCCCTAAATCCATTTTCCACAGAATAGCCAGTCTCCATTTTCAGAAATCTAGATCAAATTGTACACTTGCCTGCCTGTGCCTTCAACAGTTTCTCCATTTTCTGAATGCCCAGAGCAGTTCATCCTCACTTCACTCACAGCATTTGCCACTTTCTTTCCTGGGTCATCATTATTTGTGTAACATAACTTATTTCCTCTACGGTATTTTTCATTTTTGTATGCCCACAGTACCTAATACGGTGCTTGGAACTGGGATTGTCGGATGGACGGGAGGGAAGGGTAGAAGAATGAATAGATGCATGGATGGATGGATGAACAGAAGTAAGAAAGAATGAAGGGAGAGAGGAAAGAAGGGAAGAATACAAGTAGTCTGACTCTAAGAAAAAATAAACAAGAACTGGAACATACAGAAATCTTCCAGAGGCCCACTTTCAAATTTTCCCAACACAATATGTAAAGTTTTCAGCGTCTACATATATGGCTTCTGAATGAAAAAGATAATGCTTCAACAACAAAAAAAATCCCTCGTGAGATGGAACAGAAAGAATGATGAGAGAAACGTGTTATTTTCCATCAGGAGTGTCTGTACTTTCTCTGGGGTTGCTACTCACACTGGGTGAACTATTTCTGTTCCAGAACTGTCTGTCCATCTGTGTTCTAAGCCCAGAGCTGCAGTGGCTTTCTGCTTGCCATCTCCAAGGGCAGCAAGCCCAGGGCTGAGTGGGAGGAGGGGCACGGAGATGAGATCAGTTTACAGTGCTCAGGCAGCCTTGACAGGTAGTCTACTTGGCTGGTGTGAGGAACGATGTCAGGAGCTAGGAATTTGAGCGTCATGTTTGAACCTGACAGTGCATGCTGGTTGCTATTACGTAGAGCTTTACTGTTCTTGCTACCGTTTCAGCTGCTCAGTGCGCTAAAACTGACTTAGTTAAACAGCAGCAAGTTTGTGTAATGTTACCTGTAATCTCTGGCGAATGAGTACAAGTACAAACCACTCAAAGATGACCCTTGATTCTCTTCCTTATTTGGAGGAGCTATGTGCCCTGTGCTTCCTTCCCTGTATTTTGCGTCCCTTATTTCCTTTCTGAGACATCAAGTCTTTTTCCCTCCTTCCTTTTCGAAACTCTCTTCTCTTAGTTATTATGAAGCAATACTTCCAGGTGTCCTCCTGGCATCTGACCTTCCCTGCTCACGCCTTTGCTGGCTCCTGCCCTAGGCCCAATGCTAACACTGGTGTTCCTCAAGACTCAGGCTAAACCTCCACACCTCAGTCTGTAAGTCTCCCCTTGGGTAATCTCATCCAAGGCAAGGGTTCCAATAGCCGTGATAGGTGTTGATATCCCAAGATACTTCCCTGGCCCCGACATCCTTCTTGACTTCAGGTCCTTGTGCCCATCTCCAAACAGTTATCTCAAAAGCTCTTTACCCAAAATATGCTCACAACCAAACTTGGGATTATCATGCCTTCAAATTAGAAAGCTGGAAGGCATCTTTAGAGGTTCTCCATCTTTCTTACCTGCCTACATTCAACACTGAATTTTACTGATATAACCCATCCAAGCCTATCCCCACAATGGCCATTCCAGACGAACCAGATTATCTCTTGTCTGACATGACTTCCTACTGAATTCCTTGCAACTTCTCTTGCCTCCCTCCACTCAGCAGTCAGAAAATGTTTTCAAGATATAAATTTTATCAATCCTATTTGCTTAAAACTCTCTGATTCTTTTCATTTATTTTTAGGTTAAACCCAGAATTCAGAATTTCTTAACATTGCCTACAAGGCCTACCATGGTCTTATGCTAGCTATTTGTCCAGACTAACTTCATATAACATTCCCCAGGGGGGCATCTTCCTTTCCCTCCTACTTGTTTCACTTGTTCTTCATTGTATGTCTTCACTTCTGCTTCTTAAAATTCTTGCTCTATAAAGGAAAATCATCATGGTGGGGAGAGGTAAGCTGGAGCTAACAATCTCAACTAGTCACCCCCCTTTCTTTATTCAAAGAAGCTACACTAAAAATTAAATCTTAAATGGTATCCAATAAGGCTTCTGAGTTGAAGGACTGGTTTCATATAAATTGACAACCAACCCTTTTATGCTTAAAGATGGCAACTATCATCTCCATAAAATCACCTACAATAAGGCCCTTCAATAAGGAATCTAAATATAGCTAGTGTGAAGATAGTGAATACGATTTGTATAAACTCACTTTAAAGCAAACTACTGAAAGTGTTCTTTATATAGCAATCTATCATAATGTATTTTTAAAATTATTTTCCCCAAAGCTAAATAAATAAACTATTTTTACGAATATTCAAATTGCACATTACTTATGAAGTCTAAAGCAAGGCACACCTGTCATCTATCAGTTTGGCATCAAAAGCATTGAAAGCTATGGTCCTATTTGAAAAAAATCAAAGTCTTTATATCTGAGATATTCAAGATGAAACGAACATTTTCATTATATTATGCTTACATGTGATGATGAAAATGCTTATGTGTATTTTTCCAGTTTTAAAATATCCTACATGAATTTTTTTTCCTTCCAAGGTTTAACATGTTTCTCAGCTTTGGAGAATTCTTTATGACAAAATCTGAACATTTCATCATTTAAAGTGGTCTTTGAAACTTATGGTTTAATGTGTGAATGTCTGCTTCCAGTTCTACCTTTTTAAGGAATGACACAATATATTTTCTAATTAGAATAAGAAAACAAGAAAACTGAAATGATACTTCTCTCACTAAGAGTCATTTAACTGAATTTCATCTTCTCTCTCACAGAACTTTTTAAGCCAAGGCACCCAGACCCACTGGTGCCTGATCCATTCACTTCCCAGGACATTAAAAAGTCTAAGCAGTGTAAGCAAGGCACGGCGTGGAGTGCTAGGAAGAGAGGAACAACAGAGCTCAGTTTTCTAACCACACAAGCAATTGTAAATGATAAAATATGGTAAATATTTTCAACTCTAAATAGTCCAAAGTCATCAACAGTCAGTGAAGCTCAGATTACCGCAACTTCCGTTTGAATGATTATGACGTAAGAGGAGACACCTGTTTTCACTGAGAGTTCAGAGTACATCATATGTGGCCTGTAGATGACTCAGCCTGGTTGAGGACAACACTAGGAGACCACACCTGGAGATGTCTTTCCCTAACACTCCACTGGGACACTGGGGCCTGCGCAGATAGATAATGAGGAAAGGGAAAGAAAGTCCCAGTGAACAGAAAATTAGGGACACCAATCAGTTTTGACAAAAGAATGATGGTAATTCATGTTCATTCACAATGCTGGGAAAGTATGTAGAGAGTGAGTTTAGAGCATCGTTCCTGAAGATTATTTTCAGAAAAAAATTTTATCTGAAAACTATAAATTAAAACTGTATTGACCAGATACAGTAGTTCACTCCTGTTATCCTAGTACTTTGGGAGGCCAAGGCAGGAGGATTGCTTGAGGCCAGGGGTTCCAGACTAGCCTGAACAACATAGCAGGACTCCATCTTTATAAAAAACTTAAAAACTACCCAAGCATGATGGTGTATGCCTGTAGTCTCAGCTGCTTGGGAGGCTGAGGCAAGAGGATCCACTTGAGTCCAGGAGTTTCAGACTACAGTGAGTCATGATCATGTCACTGCACTCCAGCTTGAGCAATCCAGTGAGACTCTGTCTCAAAAAACAAAGCAAAACAAAAACCTATATTGCTTGAAGTAAAAAAAGTGAATTAAATGGGTTCTTCAGAGTCAAACCATCTTTATATATCCATAAAGAGAAGTAATCCATATTCCCAGAAGAGATTAGATCATGAAGACACTACCACAGAGTGGAATGATGTGCCTGGCATGTCAGTTGAGCAAATATGCTGCTTCTCCACTACCACTTGCCACGTCCAGTAGGCTGGAGCCTCCTCCCTTTGTCCCCACAGATTTCAGCATGTGTAGATCCCTCCCACCATGGCAGGACAACCTGGGTAAGGCAAGAGTGGCAGCTTCAGACTTCTCTTAGACTATCCAAGTGATCTTTAAACACTAGGAATCCTTCTACCAAGACCTAAATGGGTAGTGATTTTGGTAAATATATATAAAGTGGTAAATAGTGGTAAATATGTAAAAAGCTTGTACGGTCAATGTTTTGGCCATAAAACTGACCCATTCCTGAAAGTCTCTAAGAGCGCCATCAATAGTCTCTAGGAGAGAAAAGGAGAGAAAAAAACCCTGTGGAAAACAACTATGTACATATAAATGTAAAATGTCAAAATCATTGAAGATAAATGACTGGTAAAACAGAAAATTTTATCACGGTCCTACCAATGATCCTATTTTTTTTTACACTAAGCTACATGGTCAAGTCCAGGCTGTATGATAGTCTGAGAACAGAGTGGAACAAAGAAAAGAGATAACTGGATGATTTCCTTGCTTTCTTATCAATGTCCCACAAACTAGAGCTGACCTTGGTTTTAACCTATTGTTCTCTGCTATGTTTAAAGGAAAAGTTACTGTATTGACTCATGTACACAAATAGAGACATCTGAACAGATAGGAGATAGATGTCCCGAGTAGAGACACAAGGGATGTTCTTACAATAGATCAAGACTCCATCAAGCCTAAAAATTAATTTAGATGAAAATGCGTAACAATGAGAAATAAGTCAAGGAGTTATCTTGGAAAAAGAAGGTTAAACTAGTCACTGAAATCTGGCCCAGTTACTAAGCGCATGGCTCTGGACAAGGCAATCATTCTTCATGCCTCAATTTTCCAATCTATAAAAGGATTACACATGCTAGAGTCCAGCTCTGCTACAACCAACTGTAAGAATTTGGGCTGTTAATCCACCTCCCTGGGTGTCATTTTCCTCATCTATAAATGGAGAGGCCCTTGTAGAGAACCCCAGAGGTCCACCCTCACTTTAATTCTATGATACTGAAATAAGAAAAAAAAATGGTGAAACATTTGAAATTTTTATAAGAAAATATCCCACATAAGTGCAGCTGAACATCTAGATAACTATCCAATTTTAAAGTTAGTTGCGGTAAATAATTTGGCTGCAATTTGATTTTTTTTCCAATGTGGAGACCAAAATTCTCACAATAAATAAAAATAAAATCTGAAAAATACACAGTTGGAATTCTACAGATGGTCTGCAAGCCCTGAAGAAGTTCTGGGTGTCTGTACCTTTGACTAATTGATCTCACCTCTTCTCTGAGACAACAGAAGGGGAAGACACGTGCCCTTATGTTGATCAGGGTTGGAGGAAGAACCATTCTGTTATGCTCTCATAATTGTGATATAAAGAAGCACATGTTTGTTGAAGAGGCACATATTACAGACACACAGGCACCCACAGACACAGAAAAGACTCGGCCTTTGGCTTTGGATATGATTCAAACATTACATCATCTATCTGGGGATTATATTAGAACACAGCTCAGTAATGATTCAGTAATCTACTACATTTAATTTCTGACTAAATCAGAGTATTCCAGAATCTATGGAGCTCTTATTTCTTTTTAATTTTTTTAAATTTTTTCTTTTTTAGAGATAGGCTCTTGCTCTGTTACCCACACTGGAGTGCAGTGGTGTGATCACAGCTTACTGAAGCCTTGAACTCCTAGGCTCAAGTGATCCTCCCAGTTCAGCCTCCCAAGTAACTGGGACTACTGGTATAAACCACCATGCCCAGGTTGGAGCTCCTATTTCTACACCAGTCTATAATAAATGATTCGAGCGGTACCCCTACAAACTTCTTCAAGAAAAAAAAGGTCTATATAGTTTAGCTATTAAGAACCTAAATATGAAAAATATTCCCAGGATTGACTTAACACCTTAATTTCACATTCTTATTTGCCCATAAACACTGATCGCAAATCAACAATCTTTCTCAGCTTCTTGGACCACTAGCACTAAAATCAGTAGATGCCCCCAGTTCAGGACACCTAGAAGTTAAGTCCACATAAGAATTTCCAGCTCATACACCAACCCAAATCTATATTCTTTTGTATTGTACATGCTTGAATACAAGGTAGAGGTTTCTCTTTTTCCAAAATTATTCCTCAGAAAAAAAGGATCACATTTAAGTCCCTTCAAAATTTCACATATTATAGGACATTTTGTCAATTACCTTGTTTTAAAAATAAAGCATTGTTTGGGGGAGATACATTAAGCTGAAATGATCTCAATCAATGTATTGGAAACTTATCATTAAGAAAGAGACCAAGTTATCTAATACAATTCTCATAATAGTGCATTGTGAGGGTTGAAATTTCTCATAAATGAGCCTGTTAGGATAATTATGCTATAAGATCCTAATGTATACTTAAGGATAATTTTTGTACCTTTTAAATGTTGTGAAAATGTCCTCTCCAAAGATCACATCAAAAACAGATGGACTGTCTCTCAAGCCATCTAGTAAAACTTTATTAAAGTGGTTTTAGGAAGGACAAACAGGCTCGGCTCCCATAGCTCAATGGTTTGTGCGCCAGCAGGTTCAAACCCAGCCCAGGCTTGCTGAACAATGACAACTACAACAAAAAAACAGCCAGGCGTTGTGGTGGGCACCTGTAGTCCCAGATACTTAGGAGGCTGAGGCAAGAGAATTACTTAAGCCCAAGAATTTGAGGTTGCTATGAGCTGTGACACCACGGCCCTCTACCCAGAACACCAGAGTAAGACTCTGTCTCAAAAAAAAAAAAAAAAAAAAAGGAAGGACAGACTGTATAGACCTTTTTTTTCCTTGAAGAAGTTTGTAGGGATACAGCTTGAATGCTGAAAATAAATAGAAAGACTCCGAATATAATTATCTTATGCGATGTGAATAAACAAACTGATAGTTCTAAGTTAGTATATTATTTTATAAAATATGTGACTTTAAATGCATCTGTATAACTAATTTACTAAATTAAATACAGGGTAACCACAAAATTCATTTTAAATTGCACATGAACTTTATGGCCACCCTGTATAAAGAGACATTTGACTACTACATCTGTATTGCTAAATGTTATCATAATCAAGTTGTCCAAAAATCCTTTTTAGGGGGTATGAGGGAGGTACAAGACTGCCTTACATAGGGTCAGCTCCTATTTGAGCATGTTTTAGAGAGCAACAGATATGCTGAATTTGTGTGATGAAGTCTGGAGCATGATGAAATCTAACCTTAAAATTCCAACCTGCTTTGAGTTCCTTGTCAAGTATTCCACTGGTTTCATTGGATAAAACTTGGGGCTCATTTCAGCCTGAGCTGAAGGGCTCTTTACCACCTTTCTTGGGCTGACAAAAGGAGAATAAAAAGGAGACACTTCAAAAATTTTACCACTGAAACTCAAGGGAGTATACTAACTTTCAGTACTGACAGGGCATTGCTTCTCGGCCTTTTGGCTAAGATCAAGGGCAGTACTGACAGGGCAGTTAGTTGCAACCATAACAATAATATTGAACATGTATTGAGTGTTTACAAGACATTGATTTACTATCCTCATTTTTTTTTTGCAATTTTTGGCCAGGGCTGGGTTTGAACCTGCCACCTCCAGCATATGGGGCCAGCGCCCTACCCCTTTGAGCCACAGGCGCCACCCTACTATCCTCATTTTAGAGATGCAAAAACTAACAGGTGAAGTAGCTTGCCCAAGTCCAGCAGTGTAAATGCCCTACAATGGTAAAAGATGGGGCTAGGATTTGAACCCTGGCAGTCCTATTCCATAGCCTGCACTTTAATGCATGATGCTATGCCACTTTGATTACTTAAAATAAAAGAATCTATGGCTTGGCACCTGTGGTTCAAGTGGCTACGGCGCCAGCCACATACACCTGAACTGGCGGGTTCGAATCCAACCCAGCCCGGCAAACAACAATGACAGCTGCAACCAAAAAATAGCTGGATGTCATGGTGGGCGCCTATAGTCCCAGCTACTTGGGAGGTGGAGGCAGGAGAATTGCTTGAGCCCAGGAGTTGGAGGTTGATGTGAGCTGTGATGCCACAGCACTCTATCCAGGGCGCAGCCTCATAAACCTTTTCAGGGATCCTTTCTACCATCCACAGTACCTCTCTTCCAAGATCAGGGTATAGGAGAAACCAAATTATTGGTCTATAATCTTCTTGGATTTGGAATTCACCATTCTAGAAGAATAATTGCTTCAAAACTCACCCGAGTGTCCTTGTAGCCCTCATTTGCTGTGTACATGCATTTGGATAGCTAAATACCAGGTATTACTCGTATGTTGTGGCAACTCTCTCTTTGGCTAACAAGCACTCCTTTTTCTTTATTCTCCTCTATCCCTAGTGTTTAATCCTTCATTGTTCCTTCATCTCCTTTTCAAAAGTTAAGGTTTCTTTTGCCTCTATATCCTGAGTAACCTCATCTGTGGTCAAGGCTTTGCTTTCTACCTACGGGGTTCCAACTTTATATTTCAAATTTTTCTTGTAAACTTCAAAATCATAGTTTCAGCTGTTTACTGGGATGTTTGGACATTTCCACTTACATCTCAAATTCAATAGTTCACCCCAGGAACACATTCACTCCTCTCCACCCACTGCCCAACCTTGTTCCCAAAACTGATCCTCCTTTTATATCCTCATTTCCTCAAATGGCATCGCTGTTTAACCAATTAACCAAACCCAAACACTTCAATCCATTCTGGACTCCATGATTTTCCCGTATTCCCTAACACACGTACATACACTCACTGGATCAGTAAATTCTTTAGATTTTACCTTCTAAAGGTCTCTGTAATCTGTTTCCTCCACCAAGATGAAAGCCTTCATCATCTCACATTTGGATTACTACAGGGATCTTTCTGAAACATGAATCAACCATGCTCCCTCCTGCTTACAAACCACCCACAGGTCATCTTTGTCTACAGGATACAGTCTGACAACCAGATTGGTGGCTACATTTCTAGTCTCAGTCTCATTCCTATGTCCTCACTCCTCCTCTGGCCATGTCTCCCCCCATGGATTGAGAGCCAGACCACTGGAGCTATCTGCCACATTATCTTATACCAACCTATAAGCTCCTGACAGGAAGCCTTCGTCTTTCTTCCTGATGTCTGGACACCCGGAGTTACTATACCTGTACTGTTAGCTTTAAACTTTTAAGAAATGGGGTGCCAAGCATTTTAAGGTACTTTACAATAATCTTTTCATTTCTCTACAAGCTTGCACAATACTATTATCTCCATTTAACAGATGAAGAAGCAAACTCCAAGCAGGTCAGGAGCCTGAAAGTTTACTAAAAAGGAACTAATAAATGAATGAGCTCAACTTTAATGATCTAAAATTTAAAGCCAGGTCAGGCTGACCCTAAAGCCCATGGTTTAGCTTAGATTAACCCTGAAAGTCTTGCCGACTCTATCCATGACCATTATTTCAGCAGCACGTGATCAACCAGAAAGCAACATCACTACTTTAGGCTCTCACACAGGCCGCCCATCGGACCCTCATACATGGTCAGTTTCTCACATGGCAGGTACCCTACTTTCAGTCGAACTTCCAATACATTCCAATGTTTTTTTTTTGTTTTGTTTTGTTTTTGAGACAGAACCTCAAGCTATTGCCTTGGGTAGAGTGCTGTGGCATCACAGCTCACAGCAACTTCCAACTCCTGGGCTCAAGCCATTCTCCTGCCTCTGCCTCCCAAATAGCTGGGACTACAGGTGCCTGCCCCAATGCCTGGCTATTTTTTGGTTGCAGCCGTCATTGTTGTTTGGTTGGCCTGGGCTGGATTTGAACCCACCAGCTCAGGTGCATGTGGCTGGTGCCTTAGCGGCTTGAGCCACAGGCGCTGAGCCAATACATTCCAATGTTAATGGGAAAGCATGCACACCCTTCCCTAACACTAAACTTTTCACATTCCCATTGAACCCCCAAAAGAACTCCTTTGAGGGCGGAACATAAAACTTTAAGCAGTCTGTCTCCAACGGGAAAGCTGGGAAATGAGACTGAGCACTGCTGCTGATTTCATGGTCTAGACGGACTGCTCAGAAACTAGTCCATCTTGGAGCAGTGAGGGTCCCAGCTCTGTAATCTTACATCTGATCTCATTAAACTATTGATAAATCCTACATATTTATTTACATATTTATTTTGTGTTACCTAATGCTAAGACACACATCGACAAGGAGAAAACTGCTTTAATAATTACTTATCAACTAAAAAATACATACCTTGTTCCCTTATTACTTTTATAATATGGTCACAAAAGCTCCAGTCTAAGAACCTCTGGATCAAATGCCAGTTCTGTCTCTGCCAACAGCTGCCTGTGTGGTCTTGAACAAATGCATTTCCATTTTCTCATTTTTTTGAATCAAGGGATTCTAAGTAGTTGTTCTACATAGTATGAATAGTCTCTTTTAATTCTAATATTTGAAGACGAGTCTTACTTTTAGGGTGTTTTACATTAGGCTAAGATTACTTATCCTAAGCCTAAGGGAACATACCCTACATGACAATTTTCATGCTTTTTTTTTTTTTTTAACTGTTTTTAGTCGTATATAGCTAAGGTATACAACATGAAGTTTTGATATACTATGCATAGTGAAAGTATTACTATAGTCAAGCAAATTAACATATCCATTATCTCACACAGTTACCCTTTTTTTTGGTGGCACTCATACTTGCTTTTTAAAATGGTAGTCAGAGATGATGGCTTGAAAGCTAATTCCAAGACTATGTTATGAAAAAGGTCCATAGGAAAGCATTCAAACACATGCTCAAATATTATTCATGCCATTCAAACCCAATTCAGGCCAGCACCCCTAGACTCCACAATAGTAGATGGAATGTTTAATGTAATTCCACGTGCATGTGAGCACTGTCTCCTACTCATGCGCAAACATGTGTGGAAATGGCTCTTGGCCTTGACTGAAATGATTATTAAAATGCCATCAGGTGCAAAAGCAATAAAGACATAAACATTCAGGGTAATTATACAAGCAAATATCTGCAGCACTAAGCGACAAGGAAAACACCCGTTATGTGTTGTCATAGCTGACACACGCATACAGTGAACAGTTGCTAGGTTCTCAGAAAGTTGTGCTTACTTGAAGTTCTCACACGTGACAGCCACTGAGTGCCCTGGATAAGATCAAGTGATACATCAGTAGGTGCCCCACCAATGCTCGCTGAATGGAAATTACACGAAAATGCTATGAAAAGTAACATTATGCAAAGTTTAAGAGTTTTGCTAACTACTCTTAGGCTCATGTTCCATCCCGAAGATGAAACATGAATTACAGAAGGATTATTGAAGAGTTTCTTTTTTGATCTTTGTGGTGTTCACACTAATGGAAAACATTCTCTGCCAAATCCTCTAATAAAAACACATACTGGGAGAAGAACGTATATAGCCAAGTATAGCTGATTAAACAGGAACTCAAGAAGGAACATGTTTAAAGTAAGGAAAACCGTGGTTTGGCACAATCCATCGGCTTCACGAAATCTTACAAATCAGACAGCTTTCTACGCTATTAGTCTTATTTTAAGCCAGTCTCTGGAGAACCCCTAGACAGGGGAGGAGAAGGGAGCTCTAAAGAGGTTGTGGACCAAGTGGGGGTCCTCAGAGGTACGTTCAGCCGTCACGGTCTGCAGAGAAAGGCACGTTCACAGCCCAGGGCTGCGACGCTTCCTCGTGGAAGCCGACTCACCTTCACTCCCGAAGGTGGCCCGCGCCGCGGGCAGCAGCAGCGCTACGCAGAGCCAGCAGCTCAGCCGGAGCGCGGGCATGGCGGGCGCGGTGCTCCGCGGCGGGGTCGCTGCGCCGCGCCGGGTTCTCACTCTGCGCTCCGCAGTGCCTTTCTTTCCTTGATCAGGTGGTTTTATCGACTCTTCTACCTGACTCAGTCCCGACAGGAAGAGAGCCCGCGTTTCAGGGTGTGACTCACCTGTGAATAAGGAGGACCCAGCCCTCCGGGGGCAGACACACAGCACACGCCGGGCCGTGCACTGCCCCCGCCGCCCGCTCCGCCCGCCCCAGGAGGGCGCACACCTGGCCCAGGCCAAGGGCGTGGCGCAGAGGCTGTGGCCTGGGGATCCTGCCCGTGGAATGTGCCAGATCCCCCAGATCCCTCCTTCTCTCCTAGTGTGGTCTAGGACAGAATTCACAAAGGCGGTTAGCAGCCCGCACCTTCCTCAAACCCAAAGGCCCCGCCTCAGCTACGCTAACTCTCAAATATGCCCTAATCAGCTTTGGCCGGAGACATCAGTGAAGACAGGGTCTGAGAGTCATGACGGGGTCCTCTCCACCTCTGACTTAGGGTCAGCCTCTCTCTCTCAAATACTGCAGCCTCATTCTTTTCCCTCACAACCGCCAGGCAGGACCAAGGGTTCCTAGAACCTCCTGATCACCTGGGCCAGCTCCTCCTTCAGTTACCGGTTGACTGCCCAGCTTCCCTCTGAAGCCCACGTGTCACTTTGTATTCCTGACAACTAGCACAGTATCTAGCTTGCTGGTGGTGGTTAATAAATATTTGGTTGAATTGAACAATAGGATCTAGAGTGGGTACTCTGTACATGGTGGAACTTACTTCTGTGGGCCCTGATGGAAAATGGTTATTGACACCAACAGTGAGTATCATCCACTGTGCTAGGGCAACTGCGGGTCTTGGCATAACCTACATTGTCCTTACCCCTAGTGAAGCTGATGTCGATGATTCAAAGATGCGGCTGTCAAGGAGAAGGCTTCGTTTGCTGCTAAGTGATTTAAGCCAGAAGCTTAAATATAGACAATCTGTCCAAAACAACTATTCGTGATTCCCATTATCAAGGCTCACAGGGTCCCTAACAAAGGCGTTTGCTGACTGAGTGAATGCTCTCTAGATTGTTCAATATATGATAACAACAAAAGATAACTAACAAACAATACAAGGATACACAACAGCCACAGGGTGTAAGAAATTTAGTTTATGCATGTTGTGGAGACCAGTGTGGGCTGATTGGCGAAGCCAGGGATGGATTTGTGCAGAACCGGGAGCATGAACCTGGTATTAGGAATAACTGAAACCTGAATGCAGTGCCCAAGAACCACAGGAGCAAGAAAGGTCGCTGCAACCTAGCTATTAAATAACACCTCCTCTAAAACTCCTGCAACAAAAAATGAGGAAGGAAAAGGAAACTCCAACTTCCTCATCCCAGACTTCTCTTCTACTCTGCCTGGGAGTCAAACAAAGGGCATAAATACTCTTCTTTCTCAAAATTCAGAGAATTCAGTCACTACTAACTTTTCAGTTCACAGAGACTAGATCCTTAAATTTAGAATTTCCCCTCTTGGTAGTTGGTGCCTTGTGGAGGCTGGGATCCTGTCCCTGAGTTCCATCCATGTGGCGCAGTTCACCCCAGTCTTGCAGGAATAAGGAACGGGGCTCTACAAAATAAAGCCTTAGAGGTAAATTTCATTTTAGTGCAATTTATTATATCCCAAAAGTTAGAACAGACATATTTGCATCTACCATCACTTTAGGACAGTGATACCAGTAACAGCAAGCACATACATAGTTCTATTTGTCCATCACTACTATAAATCCTTTGTGCATATTAACCTTTTAATCTTCAAAACAGCCCTATAAATTAGGGATTCTATAGATGAGGGAACACAGGCTTACAGACATCAAGTAACATGCTCAGAGTCACACTGCTGGTAAGTGGCTGCATAGAGCACCCTTGACATCAGTAGCGCTATCTTAGAGAAAGACTCCATCTTGCATTTTAAAAGGCATGATTGTTAAGGAGACTAGATGTTCAACTAATCAATAGAGACTACAACCAACAAGACCAGGTGTAACCAGACCCACCCTTTATTATCGGCACTAACCAGAGGACTGAAGGACTATAAGAAGAGAGGGATTTAACCAGTACAACGCGACCGTCTCACTAGAGAACATCCTATTGCCACTTGTGATCAGTGCTCTGCATCTGCCACACCGAGACTCTGCAGGGAAAATTAAGGATTTTTCCTTGCAATATATTGACAACTATTGGGATTAGCTCAGGACACTGTCTTTGTCCATGTCACTGTCCTTGGACTGATTTGTTAATCCTTTTTCATCCCTTTCTCTCTCCTTATTTTCTTTTTTTGAAACAGTGTCGCTCTGTTGCCCCAGCTGTGGTATGCAGGAGCATGATCATACCTCATTGCAACCTCAAACTCCTGGGCTCAAGGATCCCCCCACTTCAGCCTCCTTAGTAGCTGGTTCTACAGGTACACCACCACGCCTAACTAATTTTTCTATTTTTAGTAGAGATAAGATCTAGCTCTTGCTCAGGCTGGTCTTGAACCCCTGAGCACCCTTTTCTCTTGTGTTAAGTGTTACTGTTACATATATAATTTACAGTATTAACAGACTTGCGGCTGGGCTTGAGCCTGTGTGCCCGTGGCTATGACTATCGAGGAATGAGTGGTGCTAACAAGAATTTCCTTCTTGGGAACTCCATGTAGCTCTTGGCTTTTATGATTAAATAAGCACCTATAACTGTCTGACCTTGTAGAAAAACACAGATGTGCATGGACCTGGTTGTCTCTGATCTTACTCTGCTCAAGACAGTAGCAAAGCCAAGATTCAAAAGCAGGCAATCTGGCTTTACCATCCTCATTCTTTTTTAGGTCAGATTAAAAAACACCATATAAAAAACAAATTCACGATACTGAAACAGTTCAACATGCAGTCAAAGGTTATTTACCGATGACCATCACAACCCAGCCAGATGGTAGACTACTGGCGTACATCAATAAAGCCAATTCACAAAGGACTCTAAACAAATACTTCAATTTTTCCAAGATGTTAGTTCTAAAAGGACCCCCAGAAGGCACCTGGAGGAGGGGCAGCAAATGGACACAGGTTCCTGGGCACCATATCAACCAGCAGCCACTTTTAAGTGAACAGTACAGGATTTTAAACATTATTTAAAAATGTAAATTCCTTAAGGCAGGCACTGTGCAATTTTTCTCAGTTCCCACCACTTTGCATTGCCTTGTTCTGAGCTTTTTCACACATCTACAAAACCTGTCTGGCTCAGACCCCTTCATCCTTTACCTCACCCAGGGACAATGTTATCCTCCTTTACGAATTTTAGGGTACTTCTCTGTGCATTGCTGGGGTTACAAAGTTCCAGTGTGGTCCAAGCTGTGGAACAGATTCCCAAGGCCAAGTCTTGGCTTCACCCTTCATCAAAGCAGATTAGTTTTCTCTGATCCTTCATTTCTTCATCTGTGAAATGGGGATAATAATAGAACATTTACCTACTAGTGTTGTTGGGAAGATCAAATGAGTGAACAACATTTCTAGTGCTCAGAACGGCACCAGGCACATAATATGCACTATACACGTGTAGCTATAATAATAATTATTGTTACTGCTGTTATTACTATTATCACTGACTAAGCACCAGTTTTTTCCATATTATATTACTAAAAGATGAGATTTTTTTTACTTCCACTTTTCTACTAATTGATTATTGTGTCGTAATTGTAAACTTCTTTATTTTTTTTGAGAGAGAGTCTTACTTTGTCACCCTCAGTAGAGTGTGGTGGCATCATAGCTCACAGCAACCTCAAATTCTTGAGCTCAAGCAATTCTCTTGCCTCTGTCTCCCAAGTAGGTGAGAATATAGGCACTGGCCACAATGCCCAGCTAGTTTTGGAGGTGGGGGGGTTTTACTCTGGCTCAGACTGGTCTCGAACCTGTGACCTCAGGCATTCCAGACGCCTCGGCCTTCCAGAGTGCTAGGATTACAGATGTGAGCCACTGCACCTGGTCTCATAATTGTAAACTTCTGTGAAACTTTTGGTCCAATCCAGGTTTACATCCAGATTAACTGATACTTGGAAGTTGTTAATTAATTTTGCTACTCATCCGGAAATCCCCTTCACATCCATATTTTCTTGCCTAATGTTTTAAAATTTTTGCATTTAAAATTTTGCTTTAAGGTAGGCTAGGATCTTATATTTCAGGGAATAGGTAAAGGCAAGAAGGAGTCAAATATATGCTTAAATTACCTTTAATTAACAAGAGCCTTTCAAAAGAGCAATAAAAATCTATTTGCTGTTTCACAGGGCCCAAATATACTTTTCTAAATCCAGACAAAAATCAACTTGATACTACTTAGTAATAAAAAAGGAATAAACTACCAGTACATGCACAACACAAATGAATCCCAAAGCATGGTGCTAAGTGAGAGGAGCCAAGTGCAAAAGATCAGCTTCTGTGTGATTTCATGAAATCCTAGAAAATGTAAAACTACAAAACAAGAAAGCAGAGCAGTGGTTGCAAAGGGTAGGGACTAACCTCAGTGGGACATAAGGATACTCTTAGGGAATGAAAGACATATTCTGGCTGGATGCTATGACTGACACCTGTAATCCCAGCACTTTGGGGTTTCAGGCTGGAAGAGCACTTGAGGTCAGGAGTTAAAGACCAGACTGAGCAACATTTTATAAAGACCCCTTCTCTACAAAAAATAAGAGAAATCAATTGGGGGTGCTGGCATACACCTGTAGTCCAGCTACTCAAGAGGCTGAGGTAGGAGGATTAGGCCAGCCTAGGAGTATTAGAATGCAGTGAGCTACGATCACGCCCCTGGACTCTAGCCTAGGTGACAGAATTTAAAAAAAGAAAAGAAAAAAAGGAAAAGAGAAATACAGTAGAACCTCCATAGTTTACCACCTCTTTAAGTTGACCTTATTTTCATAGACTGGACACAGTAGGCTTAATTCTCTGTGTTGACCACCTCTGTATCTCGACCAGTTTGTTACAGTCCCTTGGTAGTCAACTTACAGAAGTTCTACTGTATTCTAAAATATGATCATGATCAAAAATAATCATATTGTATGCTTAAGATCAGAAAATGTGATTATATATAAATTAAACCTCAATACACAGGTGCAAAAAAGAAAAAAAATCTCAAAAATCTCAAAATTGTCAAACTTAATTGATAATTATGATACTTCAATTCAAATGTGAAAACTCAACGCCACCACTGGAAACATACCAGCGTCTCCATAAGCTGTGACAAAGCCACAATGTCATAGCTCAGAGTCTCCCCCTGACATCTCTGCTGGTTCTGATCAGCTCTAAACTACCAGCTCAGGCCTTTAGGCACAGATATCACCCATGAAGTGCAAGAGGACCCCCTCTTCTGGAAACCTGTCTGTCTTGGCAATTTGCAAAGAGTAAGAGATGCCTTTTTAAAAGGTTTGCTTAAGGACCCAAATTTCAAATTTGAACTTTTATTCTAGAAAGTTGACCTTGTACTTTCATCTGATCCTCCCCAAAGTTGTCATGTTCACCTAGAGTGTAACCCCTGGTGCCAGTGGGGATAATGTTCTACACCAAAGTTCTCCAACCACAGAGCAGGAAAGGCACTGGGGCATTCCACAGGGTGTGGCCAGGAAGGCCCATGCCCTGGAAGTCCCCTTTCTTCATTGTTACATTTGCAGTTTAGTTGTCACCTAGGAGACTTTTCCTTTTATAATGCTGTGTAAATCATTTCACAGAATGGTCATCTCTCCACCCCAAACCCCAAAATAGAATTACAAGTAACATGTTGATTTTTGCCTTGAATTCCATCATTACCTTAGTTAGCGTTTAGAAGGAATGTTTGGCATGTCACCCACTTTCCAACTCACTTAATGATAAAACTGAAGCACAGGCTGTTAACATGCCAGCAATAGACAGGGCTGCTGGTCCCAATTCCCTGCCCTTTAAAAATCTCCCCAGATAGCTCTAATTATGCCAGAATTCACATTAAAATTTTAAATGTAAAACATAGCAGTCAGGAAAAATTTTTTTTAGTTTCTCTTTGTTCTTAATTGGTAAAGAAAAATGTCCATAAATGGAAAAGGTTCAGTGTTTCTTGGATCGTCTGGGTAAATTTTCTAAGGCTGGCCAGACTCCAAAAAACAATGTTCTCTAAAGCAAAGCCTTGGCTGAAGTGGCAAGCTTCCATTCTGCGCAGAAACATATATGGTGTGCCCACAGCTAGTTTTCAGGCAGCAGTATATGCCAGACCAGAAATAAAGTTATGCCTTTATTCCTGGGGGTGACGATCTTTTTTCTGTGTTTGGCTGGTGATGCACCTGGGCCAGAGATGTGGGAAGTCTGCACACAAAGAAGAACTTACTTTGCATCTTGCATGGTGTAGCTATTACAGACAGAAATATTCAAATCAATTATTTGCTTAAAATATAAAAAATAGGAAGGAGCAGGGAGAAGAGGAACATAGAAAAAATAAAACAGGGCAAAAGATTGTGAGAGAGGGACATGTAGGTTTCAAGGGTGTGCCCTTGAAGCTGTTATGTTCTCTTAGACTGAAATTTGATTGTCCACACATCTGTGAAAGATTGATTAGTAAATGAAATACCATGCTTCCTCAATTACTCCTGTACTTGGACCATAAATACTTGGGTTTGAAAAAGAGAGGCAAAGGAGCCCACTGCAAGGACAATGCTCTGGATTGCAGTGGTTGGCATCAGGACTGTATCACCTGCAGGCTTGACAAAATAAAGTAGAAATGACAGGTGGCCACCTTTGGATCAGAGAAACCACCCTTGTCTTTGCAAAGAAGAAATGAGTCCAGTAAATAATGCTTCTTTTTTTATTTTATTTTATTTTATTATTAAATCATAGCTGTGTACATTAATGTGATCATGGGGCACCATACACTGGTTTTATAGACCATTTGACATATTTTCATCACACTGGTTAACATAGCCTTCCTGGCATTTTCTTAGTTATTGTGTTAAGACATTT
>CAUYPK010106955.1:0-12356 GCA_963574355.1 Loris lydekkerianus
CTTTACCTCTTTCATGTTTACATGGATGGAGCTGGAACATATTCTTCTTAGTAAAGTATCTTAAGAATGGAAGAAAAAGTATCCAATGTACTCAGCCCTACTATGAAACTAATTTATGGCTTTCACATGAAAGCTATAACCCAGTTACAACCTAAGAATAGGGGGAAGCGGGAGAGGGAGGGGAGGGAGAAGGTGGGCAGAGGGAGGGGGATTGGTGGGATCACACCTGTGGTACATCTTACAAGGGTATATGTGAAACTTAGTAAATGTGGAATGTAAATGTCTTAGCACAATAACTAAGAAAATGCCAGGAAGGCTATGTTAACCAATGTGATGAAAATGTGACAAACGGTCTATGAAACTAGTGTATGGTGCTCCATGACCACATTAATGTACACAGCTATGATTTAATTAAAAAAAAAAAAAAGATGACATTCGAAATTAACCCTCACACCCTTCTCTACATCAACCTCACCAAACTAAAGGTTTGAAATGCACCCTTAACATTTTCTACACTGATTTTTCATAGAGAAGTCCCTTATTTGTATATAACCTGATTGAACAGTTTTATCTGGTGTCCCATTTGAAAGAAACATATTCAGTAACAGTGAAAGGACATTCACTAACATTTCTGGAAGCAGCAGGAAGGGGAAACAACCTTCAGAACACACAAATAGTTTAAACACAGCCTCTCAATCTTCTTCCTCGTTACCTTACACAGTATTACAATTGCCCCGGCCTGGAGTCTGGTCTCCAGGTTCTGGGCTTGTGGGTTTGGAATCCTCCCAAACTCTTAAAACTTGGCTTTTAATGGCTCTTGTTACTCCATTATTTTTCTTCCATTCTTTCTGTTTTCCAGAAATAGTTTTTGCTCCCACCATTAACTCCCCATGATTTATAATTTGTCTGTTTCATTTTTAACAGTTTCCTGCCTCGCCCATCACGCAAGCTGTGTGGAAGTTCTGGGAGTCTGCCTGGCACAAACCCTCAGGCAGGCCGGGAAGCGCAAAAGGGTTTTAATACCCACATGCTAAGTTTAAAAAAAGAAAAAACCTTTGAGCATTCAGATTTTTTAATTCCCTTGGTAGTATTGTTATGTCTTGGAGTGGGCTGATTTTTCCACAGGTCCATATCTTTCTAATTGCATCAAACCCATTCAACACCACTCCCTTATCTGCCATCCACTTCTCAACACAGTTCATGCAACAGCAGAGATAGAAAATGTCTCACAGTCCCTAAGCACGCGGTGAACCTTCTGGAACCTATGCTTTGATGCACTATTTCCTTGGTCTTGCTAGTTTCTCCTCTCTCGTCTTGTCTTGGCAACTACCTCACATAATTTAAAACCCAGCTCAAAGGTATCCTCTGAAGTCTGCACCAGCACATTTAAGCCAAGTTTGTTTCTGCTTTCTGGTTCCATTTTATTGTATATACATCACAAATAATACTTCATATTGCACCAAAACTATTGCTTTATACGTCTATTCTAGCCCTTATGTAGAAGGGCTGTATCGATCACTCTTTCCTTCCTGAAAGGCAATAATGAATTATTGAAGGGAAAATTGATTGTCTTTGACAATCATATTATACAACCACCTTTAAAGGTGCAATTTTTATGTTTTAAAAATTATAATTAAAATTTCATTTTCTTTACTTTGCTTTCATAAAAAAAAGCCCTTACAATAAGGGCGAGAACCTTATTTTGCACATCTCTTCACACCCACAATTCTGTTAATCAAGACTGGGGCTGCAATAGATAATGATCCCAATTTAGCTAAAAAGGAAAACTACTGATTCATTTACTGATACATTCTGGATGACATGAGCTCAGATTACTATTTAATAACTCCAAAATAAAGCTAATTGTCCTCTGAAACATCCAGAGATTAAACCTCTTATGAGTCAAAGGCTCATCTGTGAGCTTATCACTATATCAGGTGCTATGACTAACTCAACCTAAGTCAAACGCCTCCCACCACAAGTTCACGGAACATTGGCATCATGATCACCATCCCAGCAGGATTAAAATCAAGGGGGGAGGATGTGGATGCCAAGAGACAGAGGGGGCTAGAGCCTGACAGCAGCTCTGCCTTGCTACTCTGGAAATTAGCGCGGGACGTGCTACTTGATAATTCCCCAATAAATACTGAATTCTTACCCAAATACTAGCTGTTCCCTTTGCGCTAATTATACTCTTAGTATCGAACAACAAATTTACCAGCACGTTATATTTCCAAAGATAATTACCAATAGTAATTTGTCTCAAATTTTACAACATAAAGTTCTGATCATTCATGGACCAACTGTTCTCCAAACATTTCCCGTCTATGACTTTGGAAATAGAATAGTAACACCACATAAAAAATTATTTCAAAATGCTAAAAATAATGAAGACATTTCCTTAAAGTTTAAATGTACACACACACACCTAAATTAATACATATCTATATAGTTATGCACAGAAATACAAACAGCTCTTCACGCACACAGAAACACACATAAAAAAGAGGTCATTCTCATATCAGGGAACTAAATCTAATATGGAGTCACCAAACTATAAACTTGATGAAATTTGTTTTCCAATCTGCCCTATAAGCTACATACTAAAAATGTCCTCTTATTTTGTTACATATACATAACAAACAAGTGTTTTATCAGGCAGAACTTACATTTAAAGAACAAGATCCCTAGTATTTGGGATAGTTAGACATGTTTTTGTCTAAAGAGGAAGAAATAAGCAAGTTGAAAACAAAAGAACCCCTGAACAATAGGTGAGAGAGTGAAGGTCAGCTTTCACAGAGACGTTTCCAGATGTCCTATTTAAATCAGCCTTTCATTATTGAAGGGAATTGTCTTTAGCAATCCTATTACACAAGCATCTTTAAAGGTGCAATTTTTATGTTTTAAAAATTATAATTAAAATGTCATTTTCCTTACTTTATTTTCATAAAAGAAGCCATTAGCCTTAGCCTTTCATTTTTAATAAAACTCCAGGACTGACACATAATGAGTACAAATGAAAACATGATTCCTTACAGTCACGTTCTGAAGTCTTTCACTCTCCTTTCATTACCTCTTATCCTTGCAGTTATTCTCAGCATAATCGGAAATCCAAAAATTGTGCAGAGAAGATATTTTGTCCAAACTTGTCAAAAATAAGCAACAGACACAGTTATATACAAATAAAGCCATCACTGAATCTGCAGGAGTCAAATGAGCTATACAAGGTGTTAATTAATTTTGCATTTCTAACATTTCAGTCAACTATTTTTTGGAAGTGAACGCCCACGTGAAGAAAAGAAATGTAGCCACATGTAGCTATTAGGTACAAAAATATTCTTGATATACAAATTCAAAACTTCTCTTGGATAACATTTACATTTTCATTAGCATCTGGCTCCTTCTTCAATAAAGTTATGAATTCCTGACAGCCTTTCTTTCAGAAATGTGAAGGCTTCCTTGCCGTGAGCATTTCAAATGTTCAGAAATACCAGCTGTGATTCAAATGATTTATAAGGTCATCACCCCAAAAAAGCCATGTATACTAAATTTTCAAGCAGCCAACTAGAAAATATAAGAACAAATGTGTGTGTGTGTTTGGAAAGGAAGCTTCTAGAAATTAGTAATAAATAACGTAAGTAAAATGGGGGCTATAAAATAGAACTCTTAGCTCCTAGGTTTCTCTTTGGTCTTCCATGGCAGCCACCATGCTGCCTTACATGTAGTAGATGCTCAAAAAATAATTTGTTCAGGACTTAAGTAAAGCAAAATTGGGTCGGTGCCCAAAGTAAAACACCCACAACTCAAGAGCCCTTTGGAAAGGGACAATCTGATCTCTTCATGCTGAATAACGTTACCCATCTATGTCACCAATTTGCTTAGTACTGACTGTGAACCAGACAGTGGGGCAGATGCTTTGCATGGATCTGATTCAGACTTTAACGCCATTCTGCACAGCTGTTACTATTACTGTACCAATTTACAGCTGAAGGAAGGTAATCACAAAGTTCTCCAGCTCTCCCCAGGGTTCAGTTCCTCCTCTGCCACATCCCAGCTTACCTGCCACCTCCTCCCAGATGCCCCCCCCAACCTCTCTGGCCCAACATGGCACCTCTGCCTCCTCCCAGAGGCCTCCCCAACTTCCCTGGCCCCACGTGTCACCTCCACCTCCTCCCAGAGGCCTCCCCAACTTCCCTGGCCCCAAGTGGCCCCTCCACCTCCTCCCAGAGGCCTCCCCAACTTCCCTGGCCCCACGTGGTGCCTCCACCTCCTCCCAGAGGCATCCCCGACCTCCCTGGCCCCACGTGTCACCTCTACCTCTTCCCAGAGGCCTCCCCAACTTCCCTGGCCCCACGTGTCACCTCCACCTCCTCCCAGAGGCCTCCCAAACCTCCCTGGACCCATGTGGTACCTCCACCTCCTCCCAGAGGCCTCCCCGACCTCCCTGGCCCCATGTGGCACCTCCACCTCCTCCCAGAGGCCTCCCCAACCTCCCTGGACCCACGTGGTACCTCCACCTCCTCCCACAGGCCTCCCCGACCTCCCTGGCCCCACGTGTCACCTCCACCTCCTCCCAGAGGCCTCCCCAACCTCCCTGGCCCCACGTGGTATCTCCACCTCCTCGCAGAGGCCTCCCCGACCTCCCTGGCCCCACATGGCACCTCCACCTCCTCCCAGAGGCCTCCCCAACCTCCCTGGACCCATGTGGTACCTCCACCTCCTCCTAGAGGCCTCCCCAACCTCCCTGGCCCCATGTGGCACCTCCACCTCTTCCCAGAAGCCTCCCCAACTGCCCTGGCCCCATGTGGCACCTCAACTCCTCCCAGAGGCCTCTCTGACCTCCCTGGCCCCACGTGGCACTTCAACTCTTCCTAGAGGCCTCCCCAACTGCCCTGGCCCCATGTGGCACCTCCACCTCCTCCTAGAGGCCTCCCCGACCTCCCTGGCCCCATGTGGTGATTCCATCCCATTTTCCCCACAGATGTTCCCCCAACACATTGCACCCCTGTATTTAATTTACTTCTTTTTAAATATTTTACTTATTTACAATGTGTCTTCCCCTCAGCATTGTCATTACATAAGGGTGGTAGAGGACAAGGTGAAATGATGTCATATATCAAGTACAATGCTGAGGGACTGCAATACACACTTACTCGGCTCCAGCCCTGAGCTGCTGAATCTCAGCAAAGCTGCTCATTAATTTTTCATCCTTTTATTGAGTTTATTCATCCTTTTACACTCCAATCACTTTTCTGTGCAGGGAAAAAAGCAATGGTGAACAGGGTTTAAAAGAACAAAAACCATGAACTTACAGTGTGATGGGAATGAGAGGCAAACGAACAGCCACAGAGTAACAAGGGCCACAACCAGAGGGTGCGTGAGAGGCAGGAGACCCAGGGTGAGGACAGGGAATGGTCCAGAGGAAACGTCTTAAACTAAGTGAAAGGTCAACCACTGGAAGGCAAGTGGGTGAGCTGCATGGAAGGGGGACAGTGGGAGGATCTTCCCAGAGAGAAGCACAAGCTGAGTCTTGGAAGTCCCAGGGGGGAGGAAGTGAGGCCAGTGGGCAAGGGCTGGGTCACAAAGGATATTGTAAACGAACTGGGAATTCAGAGTAAGAAAACATGGAACAGTGTCAAGGACAGTAAACTAATCATTCCTTTTCAAGTAAACAGCGGGAGGCTGGAGTCAGCAAGACCTACAGCAGTAGTCTTATTTTAAAATAACAGTCACTTGTAAATGGGGAGTAGCACAGGCACACAGAAAAATAAGCACATCCGAGGGAAGTTATAAAAAAAATTGGGAAGAAGAATTAATAGGACTGGATTGATTTTTATCTAGAGGAAATGAGAAAGAAAGAGAAGAATAAAAATAATGCCCAGGATTATAGCTCGAGCAAGCAGATGGCGAAACGGAGCTCCCGGACAGGACGGGCGGTGGGCGGCAGGTGCACAGGGCAGCAGGTGCACAGAGCGGCAAGTACACAGGGCGGCAGGTGCACAGGGCGGCAGGTGCACAGGGCAGCAGGTGCACAGGGCAGCAGGTGCACAGGGCGGGGAAGCGCCGCAGGTACACAGAGCAGCAGGTACACAGGACGGCAGGTGCACAGGGCGGCAGGTACACAGGGCGGGGAAGCGCGGCAGGTGCACAGGGCAGCAGGTGCACAGGGCGACAGGTGCACAGGGCGACAAGTACACAGGGCAGCAGGTGCACAGGGCGGCACAGGGCGGGGAAGCACGGCAGGTGCACAGGGCAGCAGGTGCACAGGGCGACAGGTACACAGGACGGCAGGTGCACAGGGCGGGGAAGCGCGGCAGGTGCACAGGGCGACAGGTACACAGAGCAGCAGGTGCACAGGGCGGCAGGTGCACAGGGCAGCAGGTGCACAGGCCACAGGTGCACAGGGCGGGGAGCATGGCGGGACATGCCAGTTTAAGGTCCCCGTTGGACTTCAGATGGAGAGACCCAGTACAAAGTTTTATAGGGACCAGGAGTTTAGGGATGGGTTCTGAACTGGAACTGCAGAGTCTGTTTTCATCATACAAGGAAGCTCACTCTGGCCACGTTGAGGAGTGGGGTGAGCTGAGGAAGGCGCAGAGAATGGAGTCTGGGGAACAAAGTTTGGGGGAGTGTGGACAATTAGGAGCTTTACAAAAAGACTAAGAAGAACCATCCGGAGGACGGGGGAGAACAGCAGGAGAAACCCCAGGAGGCGAGGATTCTAGAAGGACAGAAGCCCAAATTCCAAAGGAGCTGTGAAGTTCATGTGGGCTGAACACGGAGAGAAATAAGGCAGGGGTCAGAGTCACCGACAGCCCAGGACCGAGGGCGCCAGGACGACGACAGGACAGGAACAGACACGGTCAGTGTGAGGCTGGCGCCTAAGACTCCACTGAGCGGCCGCTGCTTCACAGACACAGGACGCGGAGATGCGGAGTCAGGCTGGTGGCGGCGGGAGGGGGGGAGGGTCTCCCCGGTGTCCGGGTGAAGGAGCCGCAGCCCAGCAGGGGCCAAGACCCCCAGACCCGCCTCCCCACCCGGAGCGCTCAGCCGCCTGGAAAAGAGTTTCCCACACGTGGAGCCACACGAGGCCCTGATTCATGCCAGGAGATAATTTATTCAGCTCAGAACAAAGGATAAAAATGAACTTACGTAATGCTCTAAATTTTTATATCTTTTTTATATCAGAAAATATATGTATGCCTACTACTTGAAATATTTATGGAAAACTCCCACACTTCCCAATACCCCAAATCAGGACAGCTGTGATTGGATCTTCACATTCATTTCAAAATCTAGATTTTGAAAAAAATCTATCAAACTTACAGAAGGGTATGGATGGAAAACAAATCTTTCTTTTAACCAATATTTTTATCTTTTACTCTGAATGTTTGTCTCACCACTTTCTAAGCACTTAATTCATTAATTATATCCTGGCAAATAAAAGAGACATTTCCTGTAGTCTTGGGAGGTTTCTTAAAAATACTCTGATACCCAGGACTGGATTCACACCCAGGTGTTTTAGTCCGCTGAGTGGAAATGCGTCTTGGAAATGATAAATAAATGTTGTAACTTCCCACCTTTCTCACAGGGTCTTCATTTTTTCCTTGAAAGACGATTTTGTGTTTAAACCTTAGGTGCTCTATGTTATCAATTAAACATTTTAAATTATTTAGGAATTGTCTTTTCCAACAACCATTTTTACCATTGCTCTCTATAAATACATTTTAATTAAATTAGCTTCTTTTATGTCTGCATCAGGTAAAGAATTTCAGATTCCCCTTCAGTTTCACAGATGAAAACAGAAAAGGCACATGCATTAAGATGAAGTTTATAGTTACAACTGGCAACATGTAAGTGGGGTCTTTTCCCACCCTACCTTACCACAGGAAGAGAAAGGCACTTGAGTTGGGCAGTGCCAGAAACAGAAATAAATAAGCTTCCCCTGACAAAACACATCCACTTTCTCCATGGTATCCAGAAAAAGCAGCCTCCCAGCTCAACACAGGAGAGTGTATTTGGATCTAGCCTTTGCTTTTTCCACATAGCCCCAAAATGCTCATTACCAAATCATCTTAGGCACCTGTGAAAACCAGCAGTGATGCTATGCCCGAGGCTGAACTTAATTTAGGGGCTTTTAAATCAAGCAGTGAGGGTAGAAGTTCTAGATTCCAAGAGGCCTAGGGAAGAGTCCGAGAGATTCTGCCGTCCTCCACGGTCGCCCAGCCCTAATTCCACCCACCACCTCTAGCCCCAGCTTGGCCATTGCTCACAGATCCCTGTGTACGGGGGTCAAGCCAGGTCCACTTCTGGGTGACAGTTCCCTGGCCTTTCAGTTTCTCTTCATTCGAGAGTGCCCACCAGATGCAGCTCAGCTCGGCCCAGTGAGGCACCCGTCTACAGCTGCGGGGGTGGGGGCACCTCTGTTCTTCCTCTTTTTCCTATCAAGGCACACATAGTATCTGGCACATCTTGTGGATAAAAAAGATATCAACACAGTGAGCAGCAGGACAGAAAAGGAGGCTGCAAACTGGCCTCTGATGGCGCCATAAGAATCCACACTTTAAGCTTTATTTTATGAGAAGATGCCCACTCACGCGGGTCTTGTAGGTGGATTTTCTGTTATTTGAAGTTAAATACATGCGGACGCAATGCGTCTTTTATTCTACCCTCACATAGGTCACATTGATTTTTGAGAGCTGTGTATTGAATTTTTTTCCTCTTTTCTTTTTCGACTGTCTGAGCAGATGAGGCCCTTTCCTCACCCAGCACCCTGCAAAACATAGCACTAAGGACAGACCCCACCAGCTTTAAGAGTGGTCCCAGGCCTTTCCCCCTCCCGAGACACAAGTTCTTGTGCACAGTGAGGGAGTTTGGACTCTCTACTTTATTAGAACTGAGCTCACGGGTCAGGTCCCATGATAAACAGCCAGCCAGAATAACGTGGAGCTAGGCAATTCTCACAAAATTTTGAAAATACATATTCTGTAATATGTAAAATTTATCTTTCATGGAAAAACACCCACAAATATTAGTGTTGCTTATTAAAAAGCATTAGTAAACAGCACCAGTATGAATTTATCTTTTTTTCCAAGGGAGAAGAAAAAAATTACCTGTAAGTTCAGAGTACAAAGGGTCCTCTGTCCTGAAGTGGAAATTGGTCAAAGAAGTAAAATCAGTGTCTCCTGCAGAAGGCCACAGGGAGAGCCCAAGTCACTGGGGAAATGGCTTCATTGAAGCAGGGGGTAAAAAGCTCAGAAGTCCCAGGGAGTCTGGAGATGGTTCACAGCCAAAGGAGCAGTGCAGGGGGAAATTGTGATGGGGAGAGACACCTGGAGCAGGTTGTCTTCAGGGTAAGGAGGAGTGCGAGGCTGGTTCAGAGACTCCCAGGAAGCCAGTGAAGGCCTCAGGACTCAGAGAGCTCAGCTGGTGAGCTTGGGGACATGAGTGGAAGCCTGGCAGACCCCTTCTCCACTCTGCAGTGTTGATGAAGGCCCTATGGAAATAAATAGAATCTGATCTTTTCTCTTATATTCACCAGTGCCCAGTAAATATACAATAAGTTTGCCAAGAAACCTAAGTGCTGTGTCTGTGTTTTGACCCTTTCTCTTGCCAGGTGGGCCCGTGTAGCGTACCCATTAGTGAGAAAGGAAAATGTCTCCATCCAGACAGGTTTCTTGAATAGCTTTTTAACATAATCTAATATTTTAGTCATTTATTTTAGCATTTACTGAATTTTTAGCTATACAAGTACATATAAAGAAGAAAATAGAAATGAACATGATCCCTTCTAGATAATCACGGATGAAACTCAAACAGTAGACAATGGTACCCTATGAAATTACAAACTTTCCTAACGCCCCCTCCAATTGGAATCATTATTAATAGTTTATTGTGCTTGTGTCCAGATTACTACCCTTCCCCCAAACTTAAACATTTACCTGTGCTGTTTAATTGCATCTAGAAAACGCCAGCTTGCTCATCAAATTTTTAAAGTATGTACACATACCCTCAACCAGTGACTGCCAACACCAGTGTTCCAAGGTCTCACTGGACAATGCAACAATCTCAAATTATCTGGATTCTTGGAAGCTTGGTTAAATGGAATAATGTTAATTTGGAGGAGGTAAAATTTGTCATCTTTGCGTAATCTTGATTTTATGCTTACGTCAAGCAGGACACAAGATGAATACAGACCTGAAAGTATTGACTGGCTTAGGCATTCACTAAGTCATCTTCATTCAGCTGCTTGGTGGGTGGATCTAGGAAGCCAATGGTCACTAACAACATATCAAAAAGAGACAGCCACGGTGGCGCCTGTGGCTCAAAGGAGTAGGGCGCTGGCACCACATGCCAGAGGTGGCGGGTTCAAGCCCAGCCCTGGCCAAAAACTGCAAAAAAAACAAAAAAAAAAAAAAAAGAGAGAGAGAGAGAGAGAGACAGCCAAGCGTTGCGTTACTGCCTATGAAGTGGTCTTCCCGAAAGTCAACACTGCCTATGAAGTGGTCTTCCCGAAAGTCAACACTGCCTATGAAGTGGTCTTCCCAAAAGTCAACACTGCCTATGAAGTGGTCTTCCCGAAAGTCAAACCTGAGTCTGTTCAACTCTATAGATCAAATCACTCATTCAGGGAAAATACAAACACCAAAGAAATACATTAAACGCACCACAGGCCTGCAATCAACAAAATCCAGACTGTTGGAAACTTTATAACACAAATGATTAGGCTTCTTCAACAGGTACATTGCTAGAAATAAAGAGGTGAGGGAGAAACTATGTACTAAACACACACACACACACACAAAATATAGCAACCAATCATACTTATAGACTCAGCATTGATTGAAGCAAACAAACTGTAAAAGAAATGAGGCAATCAAAGAAATTGGAACATTGGCTATTCCTTAGTGATCTTTAAGAAAATGGACAGTTACAGGTAATGGTACTGTCTTCCCCTAAAGGAGTGCTTTTTATTTAGGGACACATGCTGAAATATTTATATAAAATGGTATGATGGCTGAAATTTGTTTCCAAACACTCCAGGAAAAAGGAAGTTAAAGGCATTAAGTGTCGACAGACAAGACTGGTCATGAGTGTTAAAACAGTTGAAATCGAGTCATAGTTACACAGGAGTTAATACTAAAGTACTTTAACATTTTCCACAATAAAAAGTTAAAAACAAAAATAATATGCATAAAACATTGTAGTGGAATAATTACACACCAAATAAAAATTAAAATTAAACTCTTTTTAAAAAGTTATAGTTATTTTTACCCCAAAAGTACTTGTTAGAACTTAGGACCAACAAAACAAAAATATAAATCTTTTTAACATTTATTCTAGCTTTCAACACATTCAATTGTTTTTTAGCTTTTAATCTGCATTACTGGAATATCAGAAAGAGACAATCAAAAGAATTCGGAGTGGCACCGTGATCTGAGCATCTTGGTCCCTTGGTGAAAAAAATTTATATTACTTAAAAGTAACAGTAAAAAACTATTTTCTTGCCAGGTCATTATTATTTTTTTTTAATGTGAAACTAATCACAGAGAATGGCAAGAAACTCAAAACATCAAAGAATAGGTGCTAACAGAGGCCTCAGATAAAGCCGGAGCCTCTGTAGTAATTTATGCAGATTACTGGGATGGGGGATGCTTTCAGAGGAGCACGCTGGGTTCTAAATTGGAAGCAAAACTAAAGAAAGTAGGAACGTAGACATTTCAGGAAGAAAAAGTCTGAGGGAAAAATCAAATGTTAAGGGCATTTGAAATATTGAAAGATGAGAAGAAAAATGCCAAGCTGTCCTCACATACAAAGGTTTGAAGGACGGCTGTGGGCAGACAGCACCTGCTTCCAAGCACTTCGGGCTCAGGGGCAGAGGGACGGGAGGAACACCACAGTGTGCAAGACAGACCTCTCTGGAGTCCAAGCACATTTCAAAACTCCTCGTCCTCCTACAGCAGTACAAGCTGCAACTAATGGAAGTATTCATGCTACTGTCAGGGTCACTGTGCATATTTCACTGGATAGGAGCCTACGGGGGGCAGAAATGGATAATGCGCATTTTTTTCCTGATTGTGTCATGAATACAGAAAAAACTCGTCCTGCTTCTCCCATGTTACACCCCCCACAGACCCATAGCCCCTCAGACCTCAGCACTGGCCCAGCTGTGCTCCCCAACACATTCTATGAAGCAAACATCACCCTGAGACCAAAACCAGGAAAAGACCCAACCAAAAAGGAGAATTTCAGACCAGTCTCACTCATGAATATAGATGCAAAAATTCTCAACAAAATCCTAGCCAATAGATTACAGCTTATCATCAAAAAAGTCATACATCATGATCAAGTAGGTT
>CAUYPK010106956.1:0-44198 GCA_963574355.1 Loris lydekkerianus
ATATATTATTGTTAAAATTATATGCTTTTGTGTGAGTGTTTGTCTGTTTTGGCAGGTCACTGCGTGGTGTGGCTCTCTGACTCTCACAGTTTAAAATTTTGGCTCTTTGTGTCGAACTTGTTCGCCACCCCTGATCTAATGCCACTGCTGTGACAGGAGGTGGAGCTTAGGCAGCAATGCCAGCAATGGGTAGCTGCTGTAAATACAGACAAAACTTCTCTAGCTTGCCCTCCACCCACCTCCTGCTGTGTGGACCAGTTCCTAACTGGTTCCAGGGATTGAGGGCCACAGATCTACAGGACAAATACCAGAGCAGTAGTTCCTTCCCAAACCCTGACTGCCTCTCTGATCCCAGCTTCTGCTGCTCCCTTCCACTGCTATACCTACTTCCTGATGGTCTCATGAAATACCTCCTTTTTAGGCTAGGCTCATGCCAGCTCCAATATTTGGAAGAGCCTTCTATGCTACCTTCTTCATCTAGGTAATTCTTCACCATACTTTAAGATCCAGCATAACTGCAACTTCCTCCAAAAATATTCCTGAGTCACCCATCACTTCCCAAACAAGACTAGATCATAGTAGCCTCTCAGCTCCCATGTACATTTATACCTATTGATCTCCTGGCCATCTCCTATGGATGTGTGGTCCTTGGTATCAGGATTGTGTGCCAATGAATGCACCTATTTATTGGAAGAAAGAAAGATAGGAAAGATTGAATAGAGTTTTGAAAATTATTTTGGTAACCAACAGGTATGTAGAAGAAGGGAATCTGAGGTGAAAAGAATCTCATGAGCAAAGGAATAAAATGTAAAACTCAAGGCAATGGGTGGATAAAGACATATGAGAGGAAAATAAGATTGAAAATAAAGTTGGTCAGGTTGGCAGGGACAAGAATACCAGATGAAAGATCCTGAACTTCACAGAGGTGAACTCTTGAAGAATTTTGTGCAAGAATTTCTGTACTAAAATAGCTCTAGGAAAATAATCCACAGTTCTGGGTGAGATATATTAGAGGAATGAGAGTCTTGGAAAATAAGATAGAACTTAGAATGAGATAATAAGGAGTTAAATCCCTTCTTGTTGGGAAACCAGATGGAGGAGAATTTTAGAATAGGCAAAAAGATATAGATGTAAGATAAATTTCAGAAGAAAGAACTGTCAGAGATTGGTAATATATTGCAAGTTTGGGGATGAAATAGAGAACTGGATGACTAAAAGAATGGTGCTATCGCTCGTCAGCAATGAAATTCACAGATGGTGCTCGAGTAAAAGGATTTATGATAAATTCAAATTGGGGCATGTTAAGCTTGAAGGTTTTGGGGAAAGATGTATCTAAAGATAATGAACTCAGGAGAGTGACCGTGGGCTTCAGAAATAGATAAGGGAATCACTTGCACAATTACAGGAGTTGAGCAAAAAATGTGGATGTGTTTGTGGTCCACCAACCTGAGGATATAAATAAGTTCACATTTTACCTAAATCACATTTTATCCCATTAATGTCTACAACGTACTTGTGCAAAGCCTTGTAAGATAATATGAGAATTCAACCCTTCTCTCTCAGCTTTATGTATTTTATTCTGGATGTGTGTAGGAATGTCTCACATCAGGGTCATTCATCCTGTATTCAGCACTCCAGCTTCTTGTCTATTTTCCACAGACCACATGCAAGAGCAGATGTACCAATAAAGATTCAGAAAAGAAAAGGGCAAAATGAACTTTTCAGATTCCAACACTGCACACAGCATGGTTCCAACCAAGCTCTAGGGAGTCAGTGGAAGTTGTAAAACTATGAAACCATGAGGTCTTGGTGATGAAAGCTTTGACATAATGGGTAAGGGAGTCACTAAGCACTTCCTGAGACTATGGAGGCAAAGGCTGGGGGCCAGATGACTAAAACTAGCATGGAAGTTGTATACAGTATTCTGAAGATTTCAGCAATGAAACTGGATAAAGAAGGGTATAAATAGACTTTGAAAGAAGTAGATTAAAAATGACCTGGAAGTTACCATGTGAAGCTAAGACTAAATTTATTATATTTATTTGTTCTCTCTCTCGTCTCTTTCCTTTTAAAGTCAATATAATTCTACTTACAAGAGAAATCTACTGTGATTTCAAGCATATGGAACTTGTGGTATGAGGACCTGTACTTTCCTTATCTTTTATATACCCAGTAAATGCTAGTCAAGCATTTAGAGATTAATAAATATTTATTGAATTGATCTGATCCAGAGTATACTTATAATTCAACATAAGGCAAAAACAATTTCTAAAAACCCAAACACAGAGAACAGAAAATAGAGGATTAAAATGTCTTAAACCATTCAGTCTTACCAACTAGTAATAGAAGCTCCTGCATTCAAACAAGTTCTTCCCATTTGCTTGAAATAACAATTTGCACAACTGTGATTTTAAGACAACTGGAAGGGTTTGTACAACTGATGGTAGAAGCCCATTTTCCATAGGGCTACAGGCATTGTTAGAAGTTTGCACTGTTAGGCTTATCAGATGTTGTGCATCTTTCTGAGTCTCCACATTGTTAATCAAGATAGATGGCAGACTAGTTAATGCTGTTGTTAGTAAGACTGTGGCAAAGATTAGAAGGTTATCAAAGAGATATAAACAGGAGTTCTAGGATTCCTATCTAACATATGAAATTAACAACTAATAGGTATCTTTCTTTGATAGTTGATTTGATTGAGTGCATGTGGATAAAAGTCAACAAGTGAACAACTTGATTGTCTGCTGAATTAATAGAATGGAAGAACTTTAAATGGTTCTGAAAGCTAATTTAATTCAGAAACCTCAGTGAGGTTTCAGCTCTTTTGTGAAACTAGTGAATAAAATGTTGGCAATTCATTCAGAATAAAAATGTGAGCATTAGCTTCTTCTGTTCTGTTCTTGGATTAGAAAATATGTTTAAAAATGTTTTATTTTTCAAGGAGGGAACATTAAACTTATGCATATGTTCATATTATCCTCTAAATAAACACTGGAAATTAAAATAAAGGAAAACTATCCTTTTAATTTGCCTTGAATTTACAGTGATTTCTACTTCCATCTCTCTCTTGCATTTACCTTCCTAGACATTTTCATTGATTTGTATTTCCTTCCCTAACAATTAAAATTTCTAGGCCCATTTAAATTTCAATTGCCAGACTGACTGGTGTCTCAACCCTTGGTGGGCCTGTATTATATTCTATTGTATTGATCAAAGGACAGAATAGGAAAGAGTATAGCACCTGTCTAGAGTCATCTGAAATCACTTGATCATTTTGCTCCAACCGATCTGCTCTCTCTCTTTTTCCCCAAAGTCCCAGGCTGCTCTCTTCCTTGGCTCTGGCAATGAAGTTCATGAACTTGCCAACATGCACTTACATTGACAGCACTGTGCAAACAATTCAATAAGGTTTCATAACCTTGGTATATAAGTATCTCACAGCTGTGTTTGTGTCAATGTGTGTTGGTGCCTTATGGAGTAGCATTCATTATTGTGCATTTTTGTGTGCCATCCTGAGAAATGTCAGAGCTTGCATTAGAGCAACGAACAAACATTAAATTTCTTGTTAAACTTGGCAAGAGTAGAAGTGAGATCAAGAATATGTTTGTTCAAATTTATGGGGATAATTCCATGAATAAAATGGCAGTGTACAAATGGATTAATCATTTTTCTGAAGGGAGAGAAAGTGCCACTGATGCAGAGAGGTCAGGGCAACCAGTAATGAGCAGAACTGACGAAAACATTGCAAAAAATTGTCAAATTGTATGTCAAAATTATTGGCTGATTTTGAGAAGCAAAGCAGACTAAGTAAACACAGATAGAGAAACAAGGAAAATCTTAACTGAAAATCTTGGCATGAGAAAGGTGTGGCTCTTGCATCATGGCAATGCACCAGCTTACATGGCACTATCTGTGAGGGAGTTTTTAGCCAGTAACCAAATAACCACATTGGAACACTCCTCCCACCCCTTGATCTGGCCCCCAATAACTCTTTTTCTTTACCAGAAGATAAAGGAAATATTGAAAGGAATGATATCTCTGATGGCCACTTCAGGAAAAGAGTTCCAAAATTGCTTTGAAGGGTGGACTAGGCACTGGCATCAGTGTATAACATCCCAAGGAGAGTACTTCAAAGGTGACCAGAATGATAGTCAGCAATGATGTAGGTAGCACATTTTCTAGGATGAGTTCATGAACTTAATTGTCATGTCCATATGTTCTTCTCCTTCTACCTTCATTTTCTCCCACACTCTGGACATATCTTACTCCTCCTTCAATCCTCAGATGAAATCTGTTTTCCTCAGGAAAGATTTTCCAAACATCCACTCCCCACCAGCTCCTACCCCAAGAGTTCAGGCAACTTCTGCTTTCTCCCCATCTCACCCTCCAGAACTTCACACCAGGATACTTAGGAGAGCAGGCAAAGAGCAGATGCGTACCTTCCTCCCCTATAAACTCAAAAGAAGACACCATGCGAGTCTCATTAACTGCACCCAACAAAATGATCAGCATAGAGAGAGTTCAGTGTTGACCAAATGACACTAGAAGACAGAGAAAAAGCCCCAGGACATTCCAGAGTAAATACAAACCCAAGCTAATCTTTGATTTGGAGTCTGCTAGGGTCTACTTAGCACCCCTTCTAAAAAACAGGTCAAAATTCAGGAGTCTACTCAGTTTGAATCTTTTCCCATTACAGGTACCTTGTTGTGCCTTTAGGAAGCTTCCTGTAAGAGAATTGCTAATACGGCCGCGCTTTGTGTTAATAGGACTGGGGAGGGTGGCAAATTCCATGATATCTCATACCCTCTCCCTTTCTGTACTATATTTTCCTATAAAAATGTATAACTTCATGTTTTATGTATCTTTAGTTAAATCAATCCTTTCTTTTCAGTGAAAGAATAATACAGGTAAAATTATAATTTCCAAAAACTTCAAGTAGTGATTCAAATTCTAGCTGGAACAATGCAGAGGATGTAATATGAAAAGGAAAAGGCGGTATTCCAAACCATGCGAACTGTATGAACCTTGCTGTGTCATTCCAGATACCAATCTGTTAATAGTAAAAGAACTGGGGAGATATACGCCAAAATGTCAACTTTGACGAGCTGTGAGTTGTGAATTGCTGTATTGTCTTTCTTCCTTATGTTTTTTTGTATTTCCCTAGATTTTTTGGGGGGGGATTATTATACAATATTTCTGTAATCAAAGAAATAAGTTATTTAAACTTGTAACAATGTCTAGCACATAGTACATATTTGATAACCACCTGTCTATCACAACTCTCCCTATTCCTTTATAAATACCAAGTAAGCATTCCCAAAGCACAGTATCATCTGGGTCCTGATGTTTTCAATCCCCTTTTTTACGGAAAAATATGGGCTTTGGTGGCGGTCTAGTATGGTTTTAGTTCCATCTCTTTGACGATCTTAACAAGGTATCTTAAACAAGGTATTTAAGTAGATTCAGTTAGCTCATCTGTAAAAGGGAGATAGATCCACCCATTCAAATTTAAACAAATATCCTGTGCTTCCCCCACATGTTCCCAGAAATACTAGTTCCATCCCCATTCATGGTATTCCCAGAAGGAATCTTCTGTCCCAGAAGTTGGAGGAAAAATTCTAGCCTTGGACAGTAAAGGTAATTAACCCTGCCTAATGGAAGTAGAATTAGAGTTGTTTTAAACATATAGACATTGAATTGCAAATAACTTCATATCATGAAGAGAAACTGAGAGATACAATATACTCAATTTTGAGAAAGCTTTCAACATCTAAACAGAAGGCTGGCTAGTGACAGGGGGGAAAAGTACCTGTTTAGTAACAAAGCAAAAAACCAAAATCACAAAGATTTTCTTTTAAGGATCAGAAAGGGAGAAGCAAACATATTTCTAGTTAAAAATTAATGTTAGAGAAGATATTATTGATAATTTTTAAATGTGTAAGATACAATTGATTGTTATTCTAGCATTCCACTTAATCTTTGTAGTATGCCATCACTAAAGTCTTATTTTGTGGAATATATATTTACTCATTTATTTGTTTGCTTTTTAAAGTAGTTTTCATAGTTTAGTTCTTCAATTCTATTTTTCTCTCACTAGCACTTAAGTTCCTCAAATAAAGATATTCTACTCAGAAGTTGTAATAATTTTCATATTTAGGGAAAGTGAGCTTGGGATTTTTAATTAAATAAACATTCATTAATTAATAGAAGTAGCATATATAATGCTTAATGTGCCACCCACTTTTCAAAGTGTTTTACACGTTTTCATAAAATCCCTCATGTCACCGATGAGGAATTGAGACTCATAGGTTAAATAACTGGCTGACGGCCACCTAGTTAATACATGTCGAAACAAGGATTGGAACTCAGTTGTTTTGATTTTACAGTCCATCGACTACACTGTCTCTCAAATAAATGGAGGACCTGTTAGACCAAAGGACATTGTAAAAATGTTTACTAGAATCCTAGAAGTACAGAAATTACTTGGCAAGAGGTTTTTAAAACATTTATTAGAATCTTAGAATTTTAGAGCAAAAATAGAACTAGGAAAAAAATCTAATGCAACCCCCAAATCACTCAAGGAACAAATGTAGAAGCCAGGTGAGAAGCCAGGTGAGAACCCAGGAACCCTGATTTTCAGTATAAAATATGGTCTTTTATGGTAAGCAATACATGGACAAGTCAATTTTTGTTAATTTACACATATTTCAAATATTCTAAAGGATGTACTGTTCAAATGACTCTTACCATAAATCCTTTCATAAGAATGGTTTTTGCAATGCAAATGCTCATAATTTATTTTTTAAAGATTTTCCAAAATACTCAATTTAAAGCTAGATAAATCTGAATGGAATTATTTATAATATCTTATTATAAAAATCAATTTAGCAAGATCATTATCAATCATTGGCTATGGTTTAACTTATTCATATTTTTGTAAAAAGATTTATAATAAAATATTAGATTTGTACATGCTTTATAACTAAAGTTCAAATCTCTTTGATGTTATTACTACCCCCTACAAAAGATCAACTGACATCCTTTCCCGGAAATAATGAACAAAAACCTTTAATACTGATTGAAAATCGCTAAATTAAGGACACCCAAGACAAGGCAGGCTAGCACTCCCAAAGTGCTGCTCTCTGAGGTAAGACAACCAGAAGTCAATCTTCCTAATTATTCCTTCCCTCTTGAAGGTATTTTTTACATTTGCTATAAATTAACAGATACTATGAAACACAAATCATATATTCAAACTGATAGACAAGATATGTGTTGCCCCCTGCAATGAATACTTCAGTATATGATCATACTGGCATTAATTTAAAATCATATATTTCAATACCCTTCAGTCCTAGAAATGTCATTATGTAAGGCAGATTCATGAAACAAAGGATTCTATAAATGTTATTCCTAATAGGAATAGTTATGTTATTATTTTACATATCATCACAATTACTGTGAGTAGTTACGATTGTGAACAGAAGTGATCTGAGAGGCTTTCCAAGATACACTTCCTCCCCTCGTAGGGATCTTGTGGCCCTCTCCTTGTCCTTCCACACAGGACAAGCTATGGCTCTCCAAATCTCTCATACCACGGGAAAAAGGACGTGTTCCCTCCCCCCCCTTCCTTGGGAAAATGCAGTTAAAAATACTCATCTTCCATGTAAAATGGTAAAAGTAGTAGTACCCACCTCATGGGGTGGTTGTGAGAATTAAACAAGTTAGGTCACGCACAGGTAACACACTCAGAAACACACCAAGTGCATAATAAGCACTCAGAAAATGTTTTCTAATTTTATAATTATTACTCATGAGAAGATATGAAGAACAGAGTCCCCAAATCCCTGCATGTCCAAACTCTTTTTACAAAATAAATGTTTTCAGAGTCTAGTTATTTTTGAAACAGGATCTAATAGTGTACGGGATGACTACTACCAGGTACTATAATTTCAAGTGTCATTTGACTGTCTCTTGTACTTCTTACTCATACATCTATGAAGAAAATAGAGCCTCTGATGTCTCTTTTCTTCACCATCGTTTTCCTGCATCAGAAACAGTACTCAGGGGTAACCTTTGTTATGTGTTACCAACTATGTGATACTTTGTAGTCTCCCCCTCTGACTTGACACTTTGTTCTCACAAATCAGCAATAATAGCCCAATAACTAGCCTTTACTGAATGTCTGTTATGTGCCAAGCACCCTCCTAAATGTCTTGAAAGATGTCATTTCTAATCCTTACCATTAGATGGCAAGATCCCATGATTGCCATTTCACATAGGACAACAATGAGGTACAGAGAAGTTAAATAACTTTCTCTAAGTTACACGGTAAGAAAAGGACAAGGTCTCAGAGACCACAGCCCAGATGACCTCTGCTCTAACAGACTCCCCACACCAGAGCTCAGGTACCATGGATGACTCTTCTGTGGTTCTCAGAATGTTCCTGGGCAACGGGCAATAACAAGACCCCACTGATGGTCAGTGAGTGGGTTCCATACCTACTGTGTTTCCTGAACGTTTACTTTCAAATGAAACAGAATGAGTTACACTCGTGATTCCTCTCTCCTAAGGCAGCTACAGGCAGTTCTTAATGAAGGTGAGGTGAGCAGATCTGAACACAACTGACACTATCGCTGAGGGAGAAGCAGGTGTCATAAAGGGTAATCTGGAGGTAACAAAGAAACAAAAAGCCAAGGCAACAGCCTCTCTACCCCCACAAAACCTGTCTTATTTTTTCTAGAAGTGTTATACCTATTCAAATCTTTATATTTGACTCTTGATTTAGAATGGACTTTTTTTTTTTTGTTAATGTTTATACCATGTCCCACACTGGGATAAATATTTTGCATTCATTTGTTAAAATTATTTATCTTCCGCAACGAATCTGGTTTTGTCACTAAAGAGCTGCCCATTCTTAGAGAATGAGAGTGGTAAGGAGGAGTAAAAAAGCTCACCTAAGTTTACAGAATAAAAGGAAGAGGCTGAGTTTAATTTCAGGTCATTAGACCACTCAGTCATACTGAATATAAATTATTACCCATCTCTATTATTATCATTTGCCATTAAAAGCAAAATAATGTGAGCTTTGAACAAGATACCCTACCTCTTTTCAGGTGAAGGGCCATCGAAGAGCATCTAAAAAGTTTTCTGTAAAAAGGAACAACTGTTTCAAACAGGCCAGAAAACCAGTGGGAAGACCCTGCTTGGCATTCTAGTTTTGAAAGGCCAAGTTCCACTAAATAAAACCTTCACTTTGTGTATGTGTGTGGAAGTGATTAGTCATTTAATACTGGAAGCCCTACCTGGAACACATTTCTTAATACATTTTTTTCACATGCATGATGTCTTTCCACAATTTATTGCCACATTTTATTAAACTCTTGTTACCTAGCGTGTAATTGGAATCATCGCTGATACATGAAACACGAGTATACAAATCTGAAACAGAGTGGAGGCAGGTCAGAGAAATAACAGCAAAGCTAAATTTTAAAATGTAGGGAAAGGCATAGGCTGCTGTGGCCTGAGTTGCTGCACCTTTACCAACAAAGGCAATTGCTCCCAGAAAGATCACCTTACAGCCAACTGTCACATAGCCTCTACAAGGCAAAACATTAAAAGAGAGCAGCAAGGGTCAGAAAAAAGATGAATTACCATAACAGATGCCTTTGCGTGTTTGGACTCTTCAGAAATAGAAATTTTATGACAGTTAAATACAGAAGGTGACAATAAAAGGTACACACAGTTTAAGAAAGGGAAAACTGTATTATAATTGTCATACTCAATACATACCAATAACAAAAGATGAACACAAGTCACGTTGGGCACCTTTTATAATTGCAGAGTCAAATGTGACTTGACTATTACAAATTAAATTGTTTTTCCCTTTCTTTAAATGTGTATACATGTTTTTGGCACCGTCTATATAAATTTATCTTGACCTTGTACTTAATGAGGCTACTCTGGTTTTCCTCAATGTTCTGGGACCTTATTTCATGAGCTCTGACTTGAAAACTTCCTTTGAAATGTAACTGTGTGTGTTCTTGTCATCATTTCTTTCCAAGATGCTACTAGCACAATGCCCGGCACAGTGGAAGACCAAAAAAGAAAAAAAAAAAAAAATGTTTCCTGCATGAAGGATAGATAAATAATAAAGCTAGAAGTGGGAACTTTGTAAAAACTCTATTAAGTAAAGCATTAGGAAGGTTATTAGGATTCCATGGAATCTTTTCACAAGCAAAATTAGGTCCTCTTTTTGTTCCTCTTTTCGTTTCAGTCTTTCAGAATATTATTCTGAATTCAGTGCCTCTCTTTCATCTCCAGATTACAGCCTTATTTTCACCATAGACCATTATATCTATTTTCAGGTACATTCAAGGGCCACACTGGAAATTTCACAGTAAAGAGACTGTCATCAGCAGACAGTAAAAACTGCATTTATTTACTGTGAGACAGACAAAGAAAAACAAAAATGACAGAAAATGAAGAACTTTACTTATAATTTCTATCATAATCAGGCACACCCATTTCTGTTTTCTAATTGCCATGCTTATTATCACCATTGAGATGCCGTCTTTATTAGTCATTGCCCATTGTCTAACCATGGCTCGGTATGAACTATCATACATTCTAATTACCAATTGCCATCTAGGTATCTATGAAGCTATACAATCAAGTTTTTTGTCAAGTTGAGTTTGATAGCATTAAGAAAAAAGCATTATTCTAATTCTAAAAAGAATAGGTTTTTGGATAAAATATATTAATTATGGAAATTACAAATAAAAGGATTTAAAACCCCTTAATTCTATATCCACAAATAATTGTCATTCTCATTTCATTTTATATTACAAAAAATTACAAAAATGCCACGTACAAAGTCAATGGTGAAGTAGCTTCCTTCCACTCCTCCAAAACATGCCCACCCAGTTAGTGGGTCTTGTGCGGTTCATAAAGGCTTTATTAATTCTTGAGTTTGAATTTTGATTCATTTCTCATGTGGAGGACATATTTTGAGCAACTCTGCAGGAAAGGACATGTTAAATACACTTCATTGTATACAAACATGGGTATGTCTATTACCTCCATGTTTTAGCAATCTTGAAGCTAGATGTAAATTTCTTGAGCCACAAACTCTTCCCCTCAAAATCACATAAACATTAAGCCTTCGGGTCCAGGCATTAAATATTAGGAGGGAGTGTATGGGCAGCCTGAATTTTCTACTTTTGCAAATATGTTTTTTCTTTTAAGAACCTTTCTTTTGCTTTGTGATCTTATATTTTCTGCAGAATGATTGGATGCTAATCGCCTCTCTAAGTTTGTTAGGTACACGATGGCCTCATTCTACGTACCCTCTGAAGTATTTCTTTACCTTATTTTTACTCTATATATGAGCCTTTTTTTCTTTTTTTTTGAGACGGAGTCTCAAGCTATCACCCTAGGTAGAACGCAGTGGTGTCACAGCTCACAGCAACCTCAAACTCTTGGGCTTAAGCGATTCTTTTGCCTTACCCTCCCAAATACCTGGGACTACAGGCCGCTGCTACAGCACCCAGCTATTTTTTTGCTTGTAGTTGTCATTGTTGTTTGGCAGGCCCCCGCTGGATTCAAACCTGCCAGCTCCACTGTATGTGGCTGGCGCCCTAACTGCTGAGCTACAGGCACCAAGCCAGTATAAACATTTCTTCTGGACACATCTTTAGGAACATACGTTATCTTTAGACTAAATTTCTATCCTTTGTTGTCCATCACTATACTCTTCTCTTTAATTACTGCTACTTATTTCGGTTTCTTCTATCTTCTAGAAAATGTCTTAATATTATTCCTCAAAATAATTTTGACTTTATGTACTATATATTTTGTTTCCAATTTCTAGTTAATATGCTAGCCTTGTTATTGCATTTTAGTTATTGTGTTTTATTGCATTATCATATTATATTTGTATTTTTTTTTATTGTTAAATCATAGCTGTGTACATTAGTGCAATCGCCTAAACCCATTCTAAGATGCACCATAGACGTGGCCCCACCCGTTATTATATTTATATATTATATTCCTCCACCTTTTGACTATTCACAGTGAACATTAGCATTAAAGGGCTTGAGAAGACCTATTATAAAGAAAACTTCTTTGTTTTTTTTTTTTTAGACAGAGTTTCAAGTTGTCACCCTCGGTAGAGTGCCGTAGCGTCACAGCTCACAGCAACTTCAAACTCTTCAGCTTAAGTGATTCTCTTGCCTCAGCCTCCCTTGGTAGCTGGAGCTACAGACATCCACCACAACACCCAGCTATTTTTTTGTTGTAGTTGTCATTGTTGTTCGGCAGGCCCAGGCTGGGTTCAAACCTGCCAGCCCCACTGTATGTGGCCAGTACCCTAGCCGCTGAGCTACAGGCGCCACGCCTATAAAGAAAACTTCTTAATCTTAACTTAGAATTTTCCACATCATGTCTTTAATATCTACTAATAACCTATGGCAGTTACTGGAAAGGGTTTTGAGAGTGGCTCCTGCAGTCAAAGGAGAGTTCCTGAATGTTATGAGAATATGTTAGTGGGTACAAAACTAGAGAAAGAAAGATACAGTCAGCAGTTGTTTTTAGATTCCCAGGCAGAAACATAACTATGGAAATAGAGCAATCTGTATATGTTCTTTAGTGTCATTGTGGAACTTTACAGAAGGAAAAAAAACAAACCTGTCATTTGGGGTTTACTGGGAACAACAAAAAAGCCAGCTGTGGGAGCTTTTTCACTGTCTGTGCCCAGATATTATATAAAGCCCATTTCCAGGAGAACTGTGACCAGGACTTCAACCTTCAATTTAGTCTCTTCAAATTTCTTTCGGCAAAGAATCTCAGCGCACTTCTAGCTGTTTTTCACTCCTTAAATTGGATAAAGGACAATCTTGTCCTTTGTGTTTCCTTTGCCATTTCCAACTACATTTATTCCTGAATTGTTCTATCCATTTTTCTTTAAGAGAGTTATCTTATTTTTTCCTTTAAGAGTTCATTGTTTTCTTTAAAGGCAGAACACAGTACTCTGGCTAAATAGCTCAGGTCACAGAGATGACTAGATCCATTTTATTTTTCTAGCCGGCTCTGCCAAACCTTTTCAATATTACTCTGGCTCCAGTTGATTTATTTTTACTCTTCATACTAAAAACTGGAAAGCTTTCTCTATAAAATTGCTCTTCTTCCCTCTCCCCTCCAAATATGCATTCAGGAAAATAATTAATACCCACTAAAAAAAATAAAAGGAGGGAGGTTAAAGAGAACTATTAGAACAAGACATCCTGCCACGTTAATTCTATTTTGTTATTTTTTTTTTGTAAACTCAAAAAAAATATGTTTTGCCCATTACTTTCTAATACACTAACCTCTTAGCACTGAAGACTATGAACTATTAGGAAAGGAACTGTGTAATTTTACCTAAGGTAAACCTATCGTTGTAACATGATCATCTTAGGAAATATAGATTATCCTGAATGCCTTGACCATAATATCTTGAGCAGTAGTTAGACTACAAGATCAATTTTTAAAAATACGTTGGAATTTTTTTTTCTTATTCTGATAGGCCTGTAGAGAGGGAAAAAAAAAACAGAAACAGAAAAATAGAGCTTGGCTAACCTCTCACAGAACATAATACATTATGAAATGTATTACAAGCAATCACTCAGATTCCAGTGGACTTCCCTATTTTGGGGCACTCCTAACTGATCTTCAGAGACAAGGTCTGTCTATTCATAAGGTCTCAGTCTGTTGCCCAGGCTGGAGTACAGGGCCGCAATCATAGTTTACTATAGCCTCAAACTCTTGGGCTCAAGCAGTCCTCTCACTTCAGCCTCCCCAGTAGCTAGCACTACAGGTGTGCACCACCATTCCCAGCCAATTGGGGGTTTTGTTTGTTTGTTTGTTTAATTTTTTTGTAGAGATGAGGTCTCACCATGTTGTGCAGGCTGGTCTTGAACTCTTGGCCTCAAATAATCTCAAAGTGCTTGGATTATAAGTGTGAGCTACCATGTATAGTTTACACAGGTCACTATGAAAGTTCAGAGACAGACTGTGTTATGGTCCCTTATTTCAATTCCAAGAAACACAGTCAACCATGTCCTTTCCAGTTCACTTGTGCAAGTTTCTTTCAACTTGCTCAGTTTAGTGGTATTGCTGGGAAGGCTTCATTTATTTCTATCAAAGTGGATTTTACGTTTCTTAATTTTTGTGTGTCTTAAAACCTTTGTAATGACCCAAGAATCTTCCTTAAAGAGAGTTCAAAACACTCCCCCTTCACTACAGCATCAGCAAGAAAATGTATTACTCACCTACTCTTTTAAAAGACTTTTTTTCTGGGCACTGAAGATGAGGTAAACATTAGATTTACATTTAAGAACCATGAGATTTTGATAAGCTTCTTTTTCTGGTTGCATATTTTGTCAGATTAAATAGACATACTTATACCACCTACCTCACTTAACCCGTGCTGGAAACAGAAAGTACTTTTAAATTAGGTTATCAGAGAAATGCCCTCTTTGAAAATACAGCCTTTGAGCAAAGAACTGAAGGAAAAGAAAGCATAAGCTGAACAGCTATCTGAAGGAGAGGCACTCAAGGCAAAGGGAACAGAAAGTGCAAAGGCACAGAGGTGGGAGAACACCTAGCAAGTTAAGGAGGAACAGAAAAGCCAGTCTGATAGGGGCAGAGTCAGTGTAAGAGAGCAGCATAGTAGGGGGAGATCCTAGAAATAAAAGGGCCATATTGTATATGGCCTCACAGGTATCTAAGGAATTTTACTCTGAAGGAGATGGGGAGCTAATCAAACATTTTGATCAGAAGAACAATGTTACCTCGGAAAACAGAAACCTCTTTAGGTATCCCAAGCACTGGCAGGATTAGAGTAATGAAAGTTAAGGAAACTTAACTTACTGATTACTAAATTTCAGAGGGTCAGGAAATATACTAAGAATTTCAGGAATAGTTGCAAAATTACAGTGCAAAAGGAGGTAATTCAAAGGAAAATCCCCAAGGCCCCTACAAAATCTTGTATCTATCAAAACCCATGTATTTCTGTCATGCTAGAAAGAAACAATAATATGTTTTCCAAATCTCTAGTAATTTTCTCCTGTTGTTGGCATTTGATCTAGAACTCCAGTGGCAGGAATTCCGGAAATTGTACTTTTCAGGCTTTCAGCTTCTAGGATACAGGAAAAGGGCAGAAAAAGAATGAAACAGGGCTATTGTGCCAACAGACAATGAAGTTAACATAATCAGACTTCTCCACAACAGTCTGTGAAGAAAAAATTAATTGTATTCATGCCCTTATTGAAGAGGACCAACAAAACACAGCCAGCATCACAGGTATCTCAATTGGCTCAGCTTACACAATTCTGACTGAAAAATTTAAGTTGAGCAAACTTTCCACTTGATAGGTAACAAAACTATTGTGCCCACATCAGCTTCAGACAAGAGTAGAGATTTCAATGGGAAGTTTTAACACGTGGGATCAAGATCTTGAAGCATTTCTTAGAAGAATTGTAACAGGAGATGAACCGCGGCTTTATCAGTATGATCCTGAAGACAAAGCATAATCAAAACAATGGCAACCAGGAAGAAGTGGTCCAGTCAAACCAAAAGGCAACTAGTCAAGACCAAAGGTCACCGCAACAGTTTTTTTAGGATGAGTAAAGCATTTTGATTGTTGACATTCTGAAGGGCCAAAGAATGATAACACCAAGCTTAGAATGAGAGTGTTTTGAGAAAGGTAGCCAAAGGTTAGCAGAAGAACACCCAAGAAAACTTCACCCTGAGAATGCTTTTGCTCATTCTTCTCATCAGATAAGGAGTATTTTGTGAGAGTTTCAATGGGAAACCATTAGACATCCACTTTACAGTCCAGATTTGCCTCCTTCTGACTTTGTTTTGTTTCCTAATCTAAAAAAAAACTGTAAAGGGCCCACATTTTATTCCATTAATGATATAAAAAAAAAAGAATCTCAGAGTCAAAGCATTCTATAAGACATTTGATAATATGAATGTTACCTTCTTTGCATTATTATTATTATTGCTTAATATTTCGATGCAACAATCATCTGATTTCTTTTCTGAATGTATTTATGTTCGTTTTTTCTTTACGAAGTTTTTGTTTCTAGTCTTTATCTTAAACATTGTTATTACATTTTAAGCCTTTTTAACTTTGTGAAGGCAAAAAATGGAAACCTAATAAACACATGTATATGTAAAAAATATAAATAAAATAAAAAGACTAAATTCATGTGGTTAAATTTCAAGGAACCCTCAGTTATCTATCAATGGACTAAATGGCTGATATCACTTACAGAAATGGCTTGACCTCAATGGAGCTCATGTTGTAAAATAAAGTTTATATTTTTTATTTTTATTTTTTATTCCATTTTCCCACAATCTTTATGAAGTTCCTTTGTACAATACTCTGGAGTGCTTGTTAAATGTACAGAATTTTAAACGTATCCTAATCCTAATGAACCAGAATTTCCAAGGAAAGGTCTTAGAAGTCTGTAATGTTTAACCTTGGCATAGGCGAATTTTAGAAACCTTACAATACTCCCTGCCTAAAATGCCTAGGACAGAAGAGTGCAGACATGGAGACTTCCAAATTTAACCTCATTCTTAGGTATTCATTTTTAAAATATAATAAGATATATTTCTATTTATTTATAGTTCTGTAATAGTTATTCCCTCTAACAGTTTTTGGGTAGTGTTAGACATTTCTGTATTCAAATTAATAACTTTCCCAATTTTCTTTAGCTCGTTTTTCATTAATTTTAATTATTGTTATCACATTGCTCAAGAAATATAAATGTTACAACACCAGAATAGGACCAATCATTAATTCGTCTGAGGAATTTAAATTAAAAGAAGAATATATTTACTGTGAAGTAAAGAAAAATATTTCCAGAAGCAATCATAACTTTCATGCAGTTCATGGAATTTCTGAATAAACATTGAGCAAATATTGTACCAAAATTATAACATAAAAGGAGAATGTTCTCAATGTTGGAAGACTAACCAAAGATGTTCTTGCTCTCCAGAGAAAAGTAAATTTCTCATCTCTAAATTTACTCCTTTCTTTTTTATAAAAAGGAATCATATACAGACTGAAAAGAATACAATTAATATAAGCAAGTTCAGGAAGGGTGAAAAATATAAAAAGATGCTCAATATTCTAATGAGATAAAGTCTCTTTGTTTTAATCAAAATACATTTCAGAAAGAGAGAACGAGAAACATGTACTGGTAGTGATATTTGTTGTTGGGAAAGGCTCCAAAGTACTTAAGATATATTAGTACAATAACCATTTTAATTTTCAAATAAGGGAATAAAGAATGAATGTGGTCTATATAAACCAAACTCCAGGGAATCGGATATTAACTCCAGCAAGATTCAACTACAAATCATAAAGGAATAAACAACAGATCATGACAGGAGTCAGTCACGAGGACCACATAATTGGTTTTTTTAAACTACTTAAATCAAACTAACTGGTTTGTTTTTGTTTTTTGGGTTTGTTGTTTTTTTTTTAACCTCACAAATAGTCTTAGTAATCTATGGAATCATAAAAGTAAATATAGCATATCTAAACATGACCTAAAGTTTCTAACAAATTCTCTAACTAGTTTTTGTGGAAGAGATGAAAAAATATTCACTGATGAAGTAATAATTGCGGTTATATAACTTACCAAAAGTGTTCTAAAAAGCCCCAAACAGATCAACAATATATACACGACACGGATAAAAATATAGATGACATACTCAGCAAATGTGCAGAGAACACAAAACTCAAAAGAATATGAAATGTGATGGTGCTAAAATTAGCATCTAAAAATAACCTCGTAGTTAAAATGAAGGACTGAAACTAAAAAAATGTGAAATTTAAATATGACAAACATCAAAGTCTTCACTTAGATCTAGAAGGGTTCCTTCAAAGAAACAGAACCGTCATGGGTGATAAAGAATAATGGATTTGTAATAAGAATTAGACCTTACACAATCATGGGGACTAGTGAAGAAGTCTGGTCCTGAACTCACTGGAGCTCCGTGGAGCTAACAATCAGAGGGTAGGTTCTAAGCAAGGAGGAGAAGAGGGAGGACGATAGGGAACCTGCATCTGTCGGTTACACCCTGCAGCCTTCATGATGTTGGGGGTCTGCAAAACAAATTTACATCCTACTTCTTGGAGCTGTACCCAGGCATGGCTCAGAACTAGGTGAAACCCAAAGAAAAGATTCATCAGTGAGTGTTAAGGAACTGTGGACTAAAGAGCTGGTCATGTTCATTCACAAAGTGAGTCTGCAGATCGTCACAACGTGCATGAGCCGTGGCAATACCAAGCACACCCCTGAACTTCAGAGTATAAGTAAACTTTCCCTCTGACTTCCGCATCTCCCACGATTTCCCCAAACAGCAACCATTCTGGGAAATGCAGGTCCCACTTAGCCTATTTGCTGCCACAAAGTCATCGCAGTCCAACCCTTGTCAACCTGGCATTTATCCTTTTCTAACCTTATTTAACTTTTAAATAAATAGCAAAAGCATGCATCCACCTAACATAATATAGCTCTCCCTCATACAACAGAAGTCATGCAAACTCTCTCTCCAAAAAGTGATACAAAAATGTCTCTTCATCTATTTTGGGGTGACATTCTTTCTTCTTTTGGCTGAATGTCTCATTTGAATATTCTGTAAATTAAAAGCTGAGATATAAGGTTAGCTATTTCTCTTAGTTTATGTTAGATGGTGGGAGAATATGAGAGAGGACAAAATAGTTAGTTAGTAAATACCATAATACATTTATCTCAATATGAGGAAGTAATACTCAAAAAACTGTGTGCATACATCCTTCCCAATTATACTCAAACTATTACAAATAGATCCCGTTTACATTGTGAGTTGTACTATCTATTTGAATTACAATTATTTGTTCATGAATCTATTTCCCCCATTAGATTGTGAGCTTCTTCATGGCAGAAACTATATATTGTCCATTGCTGTATCCATAGCAACTAGCACAATGTCTGACATGTGCTCAATATATATCTGATGAACTCCACATTTCTATAATTTTATCATTAATTAAGTATAACATTCTTACAGTATTTCTCAATAAACAAAACACGGCTGGCATAGAGATTTTAGGCATTTGACTATCTGAATAAGAAAGAAAATATGCAGGGTAAAAGACAGGGTCATAGTAATTTGAGGACAGAAGCACTGAGTTGCACATATTCTACAAGTTGAGGAGCCCTATATACCCAAACAGCAAGAAAGCATCTATTTCCAAGTGCAGAGGGAAAAAAAGTAGGAATCAGAATACTCATATTCTAGTCTCAGCTTCCAATTTAATTCATTGAGTGACCTTAGAAAACTTACTTCACCTCTTTGGGCTCAGGTTTCATCTGTATAAGTGAGAAATTAAGCCAGAGAATATCTTAGATCTTTTCTAGGGATAATTCTATTATATCTATTATAGTCTGTTTTCCAACTTTCTTATTCTGAAAATTTCTGCAACTGGAACCCTCCTTAAAATTAGGTCAAAACACTTGAGCCCTGACCACCAGAAGTCACTAACCTTTACTTGAGTTAGAATGAATGCTTTGATTGGATTACCAGATTTTCTGCATGTTGGTTTAGAGGTAAGAAAATGCATAAGGCTTTAAACACAAGGGCAAAACAGAATGACTGTATTGAATCTGTGTAGATATTAATGTTTCTTGTTCCAAGATAGAACAAGCAACCATAGTACAGAAGTGTATAAGAACTGTGGAGGTCATAGGGGTCATGGTTGTGACAAGCAGACCCTCGATGACCAGGGAATATCATAAGTTCTAAAGATGTTCTGTAACATGATCTCCAGCCCTAAAGTTCCTAGCAGTATATGCTAATAGGTAACAAAAAGAATAGGAATAGAGACAATGGAATAGTAACCAAGAAGTGGATGCCAAAAGATAGGGCCAAGAAGAGTCTCCAACAAGGAGCCTCAATTATGGATCAGGTTTGGTTCTTACCTTTACAAGGATCACATTCCTTAATCCTCCCAACAACCCAACTAAGTCAGTACTATGGTCCTCTTTATAGAGAAAGAAATAAACTTAAACAACTTACTCAGTAGAGTGGCCACCATTCTTAGCAATCATTGACCAAGAAGCAAATGATGTTTCAGTCATGGTCCAATCCATCAGAATGAAAAATGTAACAAAACCTGGTAGAAAATCTCTGAGACATTTCTCTCTTCCAGGGACTAGAATGCTCTACCAGACTTCTAAGCATGATACTTTCCCTCTGTTGATCAGCAGACTGTTTTTAAAAATAGAGCCCATAAGCCTTAAACACAAACATGGCTGAGGTAATCTGACAACACAGTAGTTTGGTTTTCGTTTCCAAAACATCATTAAAATGAAAAATATGCTGTTACCTAGTATAATTTCTAAGGATAAATAGATTATTTGCCTACGTGTGGGGTGATAACTAACCTTTGTCCATCCAAACTCAAAATTTTAAGGGCTTTGGTGGCCCAGCCTAGTCCCAACACCAGTTACTTTAGATATGGTTAGATTCAGGCCCTTGCTGGCCTGGCCCTGACCATGAAGTACAGACATTTGCAGGGGTGTGTGTGTGTGTGTGTGTGTGTGTGTGTGGCATGTGCATGCAATGTATGGCTGTGGGGATTACATTCATTTTAGAAATTAAAGTGTACTTAAATTTTTATTCATACCCTATGAATCTCTGCCTCTGTGTAAATGCCCATTCCTCTAGAAAAGAAAGACTATTTGAGCTGCATCTCTGGAACTAGATATACTTCATCAAGCTACTAAATATCTTTGAAAACATATTTTAAGCATACATAAAAATTACATTCAATTTATAAACACTTTTTTCTTTCAAGATTTCAGTATCACATTCAGTGAATAACAGAATAATACTCAAACAGGCAATAAAAATCTACCTACAGTGGAGGAAAAAGACAAAGCCTCTTCCCAAGAGACAAAGTAGGTTAAGAAGTTGTTAAGGCAAGGAGAAAACCTAAACAGACCACAAAAAATGATGTAAGAGCAAGAATAAGGAAATAAAAGGGAGGCCTTCAACAATATTGAAATGTGTGACACCATACATGGAATAGAAAAGAAACAATATAAAACCAAAATGAAATCCTGCACAGGAAAAGAGAATCTTGATGTTCGTCTAATTTGCAAGTCTTGTAGTTTATAACTGTGTAGTTTTTTGCTTAGTGAATCATCTTCAAACTCCAACATATTTTCCATGAAGAAGCATGCGAACCCTGCTTATTCCGAGGCTCTAGTTGTGAAACCCCCATTCTGGATTCTGCCTGTGCTGGAGTCCATGTTTAAATCATCTTGTCCCTGTGACAAGTTGTCATGTCCAGCACATACAGAAACCCACAAAAATATAAACTGACAAACTTCAAAGCCCATTGAAGGCTTGGCCCATCAGATGGCTGGAGGGATGAAATGTGCCATTGACTCCTGCACCTTGAAACTTTCCAATGAGGGTAGCAACGTAAAATATTCCACACTTCCAACCATCAACGTTATCCACCTCTGCCTCACAAAAGCTGTTCACAAATATGTCCTTTAACAGGAAAAGCTCGCCATGAATCTTTCTCGAAGGCAGTGCACATTTTAATGAATGCTAACATGTTTGCAAACATAATGAAAATAGTATTTCCCACAGAGCAGAGTGAGATTGTGTGAATAAAATATCTGCCTTTGGACATGAGTCTCTGCCGATGATCGCGGTAGGATCTGTGCTTATTTGTGGATTAGAAGCCGCAGTGCAGTGTGGAGACGTGCTTTATGGGAACTGGCTGTAGAAACCTCTCACCCGCTGACATCTGCCCAGATTGCCACTGTTTTAAAATCTCTGCATCTGAATTTTAGAAGCTAAAACTTTGGCACTGCTGAAGAGCCATGTCTCTAAATGGGAAAGTCTCATGAGGGGATGAAATTCAATACTAGAATTTCAAATATTTTATCATTGTAGAACAGAAACTGACAGAAGAAAGGCAGCACAATGAAAATGCCTGGATCACAGGAGCCCAACAAACTGAAAAATGGTGGCATTTCAGTTACAATGGAACTACTACACCTTTGGGAAGGATTAACACATGTCTCCGAGGCATTTGCTTTGATTGGAAGATGCCTTTTTTCTCAGGGAGCAGGTTCTAGATTCTATGTCACTGTAATGCTATATAAGATTGTGTGTTTGCTAAATGAATATAGGAATCTGGGAGTATTTGTCCTGCTATAAACTGACTTACCCCGTAGTCTACTTTTCTCTCCAGATCTCTCCCTCTTTAAATGTTCTATAGCTATTTCTGCACGTGTTTGGTGTTATAGGCCTTTCTTTGATAGTCTCTCATCTCCCTTAGACATGCCCGTGAGCCTTGATTTATGCGTCCCTGTAGGTAAAACCTACAACAGAAAGAACAATGGGAAGTAGAGCCCTGATTTTTCAACAGGAAGCAAAAGATAACTGAACCTTCAAAGTCATTAAAATGCACAAAAAAAATATTCAAAACCTGGCCCTTACAAGAAAGCAACGGCCAGATCCATTCCAAAACCTCAGTGGTTTACATAATAGAATTTTGCCTGTTGGTGACATGGGGTCCAATTGGCTGCGGTAGTAGTACAGGTGGGTGTTGGGCTTGACGCAGTCCTCCAGGGTCTCATGCTAAGTTTCCATTCATAATTTCCAGAGTCAAGCTGGGTGTCAGCATCTCGCCAGCAGACAAGGGAAAAGAGGGTGGAAAGTCACCTCAGAAATACCTTGATAGAGACTCTAACAGGTATACATTTCTTTTGTCCACATCCCATTCGCCAGTATTCAGTCACATAGCCACACCTGAAGTGCAAAAGAGGCTGGGAGAGGTAGAACATAGATGCGCTCAGAAGGTTTGGTGAACTATGATCTGATTTCTTCCATGTCTAATTAATTGGGAACAAATTGTTTCAGGAATACTTGAGTAGATCTATAGTACTTGCAAATAAGTGATAAAATAATCGTAATGAATCTGATGACAGATATCAGATATTGAATACTTCCAACTAACCTTTTGATTCCACAAAGCAAAATAAATCATAATATATTGATAATACACAATTCAATATATTTATTCAGGGCCAGGATCCAATTTTTCTTGCTATTAACTATGTCCTGACAATACCCTTCTGGCAAATTTATTTGCTTAATAAATATTACTTAAATAAAGAAACATCTTCCTTGAACTTGAATTCTAGAAGGTCATACTCTCATCCCTTAGAGGTCAAGGAAACTTTTTCTAGTAGAACAACACCTGCTTCTTTCACTTGAGGGAAACATAAAGTTAGCCCTATCCTTCCTAGAAACATACTTGGAAACAAGAAACATGTTCTAGGGCCTTGAGCTGCCCAGTGGATCCAACACAGTCCTCAACCCACTGTCTTAAGCAAAGACAGGCAGCTGGGGCGTGGGCTCTGAAGCCAGACTTCAGATGTGAATCTGACTTTGCCAAATGCTACCATGTGACCTGAGGCAACAAAGTACACTCTCTCTCTCCCTCTCTCTGTTTCCCCATATATAAATTTGGGATAATAATACACACTTGACTTCATTGCTGGAAGTATTAAAATAATTAACACATATAAGAACTTAGATGAGAGTCTGTCCAATAGTGAGCACTCAACAAATATTAGCTATAGTGAACAGCATGCCTGTGCCTTTGCAGAGAGCTGAAGGTAAGTGAGGGTCAGCTTACCCCCAGTTGCACTTGTTAATACTCACAATTATCTTTGTCAGATTTCCTATGATGTTGAAATTATGGCTTGCATTTAAGGTGAATACCCCCCTTTATTCATTGATAGCCAAGGTTGGAGGAATGAAACTAAACTTTAGAAAGTATTTACTATTTACCGTAAGATTTACGTGCATTTTCTCACTGATACTTAGGAAAGTTTAAATATTTCCCCCGAGTATTGCAGTAAATATTAAAGCTTTAATTTAAAGATAAAGAATCTTACACTAGAATCTGTAAATTTTTCATGGATGGGCATCATAATTTCCTACAGCCTCTTGGAATAGACAGACATTTCACATTATCTTTTGAATAATCCATAGCACTGCCCAATGCGCGCATGCACACATACACACACGGCAGTATCTCCCTAAATATCTGCAGAGTAGATCGATAGATGGGTGGGTGGATGGATGGGCAGTAATTTGATATATGAATGGTGGCACAACGTTTGCCCTCACAAATTAAGATGCCAGTAAATTTCATCACAACAAATTCAATTTTAAAAACTCGAATTGCCTCATACTGTAATCAACTCAAGAACACAAATAGAATGAATAGCATTAATAAAAAGGAGGCTATTCTAAAATAATTTGGAATGGTTTTATTTCCTTGGATTCCCTGATGGTGAAACAGGCACTTGATTGCTTAGCACACCTATCTGAATATTCACACTGATGGAGGGGGTAGTGACGCAGAAAATACATAACATCAGATAATCCAAAAGTCATTTATATTTGGCTCAGGAATGCTTTGCATAATAATTTTGCAGCTGATTGATCCTCTTGAGTTTGTTTGTGCTGATATTAAGGCAATTTCATTCCGAGAAAATACTGACAGGAATTACAGAAAATAGTAGGGTGGATGGTTAAACATATACCATATATTACAAAAGCATTCATTCATTCACCAGATCTTTGATAGAGAGCTTACTTGGGTTAAGCACTGTGATACGTAGGTACTAAAAATAAAAAGAAAAGAAAAATTGGTCTTTTGCACTCCTTGTCCTGGAGAGACTCATGAATGAATATAATTAAGAGTTAGCTATATGTCATTTTAGTTTCCTGAATAGGTACGTCAATGTACCCCAGATTCCTCTTGCCACATTCACGTACACTCATCATACCTGAAATAAAAGAGTTTAAAGGTATTTTAAAACTTAGGAGTGTCCAACTGGAGGCCTCTGGGCCACATGCAGATTATTTAAGGACTATTTTCCTTATCTGCGATTATGAATATCGTGAAAATCACGCACTGACCTTTTTTGTTTTTTGCTCATCAGCTTTTGTTAGTGCTTGTGTATTTAACGTGTGGCCCAAGACAATTCTTCTCCTTCCAGTGTGCAGCAGAAAAGAAAAAAGGTTGGACACCCTGGATCATTATAGCATTAACTCTCTTGAAGAACACAAGAGGAAACACATAGTAGTGCTATTATATTCTAGGACTGTTTAAGATGAATACTTATATCAACTAATTTAGATCTGACCCCCTATAAAAAGTAATATTATTATCATCCCCATTTTATAAATGTGAAAACTGAGGCACACAAAATTAGTCATACAAGGTAACAAAGTTTGTAACTGGAAGATCTGGTGTTTGAACCCAGGCAGTCTGGCCCCAGAACTTGTATTTGTAAGCACCATGCTTTGCTACCCTCTTTGATCAAATTAAATGGGATCTAAGGAGAAATCTAAAATTATCCTTGTAGGTCAGGCACAATGGCTAATGCTTGTAATCCTAGTACTCCGGGAGACCATAGTGGATGGATTGCCTGAGCTCAGGAGTTTGAGACTAGACTGAGCAAGAGACTCCCTCTCTAAAAATAGTCAGGAATTGTGTTGGGCACGTCTAATCCAAGCTACTTGGGAAGCTGAGGCAAGAGGATTGCTTGAGCCCAAGAGTTTGAGGTTGTTGTGAGCTGTCACACCACAACATTCTACTGAGGGTGACAAAGTGAGACTCTTTCTATAAATAAATAAATAAATAAATGTGATCCTTATAGAAAAATATTAAATTAAACTGGGAATGGTAGTACACTCTCATAGTCCCAACTCAGGAAGCCAAAGCAAGAGGATCACCTGAGGCCACCCATTTGAGGACAGCCTGGGTGACGTAGCAAGATCTCTATCTCCTAAAAAAAAAAAATAAATTAAATTAGATCTCTATTTCACACCTACAAAAATTAAATTTCAATCATTGGAAAATTTCAAACATTATGTATGGTGAAAGATATCATAAACAAATTTCAAAGAAAAGCAATAAGCTACTGAAAGACATATGCAAAATATGTTACAAGGAAGTAGTATACATAAAAGGAAAGTGATCAAATAATACAAAATACTCATAGAAGAAATTCAAAGTTTACTAAACTTTTTGAATCAATGTTCAATTTTACTAGTGATTACAGAATGGCAAATGAAAATACCCATCAGATTACCAAAAATTTAAAAGTTCAAAACATGGTGCCTTGGCCTAGATGTAGAGAAAAAGGAATTTGTGTGTAGAGCTGCTTTGAAGACCAATTCGGCAAGGTTAGTAAAAATATACATACAAAAACTCTTGTTTCTGTTATTCCTAAGATATATTATTTTTATTTCCTTTTTCTTTTTAATTTCAATAGGTTTAGAGGGTACAAGTGAAGTTTTGTTACATAGATATTTTGTATAGTGTTGAAGTCTGTGCTTTTAGTGCATCAATCAACTAAGTGGTGTACCTTGTACCTAATAGGTAATTTTCATTCCTACCTCCTCCCACCCTTCCCCCATTTTTTCCCACTCTGTATGACCATGCATATCCACAGCTTGGCTCTCACTTGAAAGTGGGAACATGTGATATTTGATGCTTCATTCTTGAGATACTTTACTTAGGATGGTGGCATCTGGTTCCATACAAGTTGCCACAAAAGATACTACTGCATTCTTTTTTATGACTGAATTACATTCCATGGTATATATATGCCACATTTTCTGTATTTGTTCCTTGGGTGATGGGTTGTAAGTTGACTCCATATGCTTCCTATTGTGAATTTTGCTGCAATAAACATATGAGTGCAAGTATCTTTTTTATATAATAACTTCTGTTCCTTCAGTAGATACTCCGTAGTGGGACTACTGGGTCAAATGGTAGGCCTACTTTTAATTCTTTGAGAAATTTCCATACTGTTTTCCATAGAGTTTGTGCTAATTTACTTTCCCAAAACAGTGTATAAATATTCCTTTTCATTGCATTCATGGCAACTACTGTTTTTTGACTTTTTACTAATGGCCATTCTGACTGGAGTAAAATGGCATCTCATTATGGTTTTAATTTGCATTTCTCTGATGAAAAAGGTTAGCATTTTTTCATATTTGTTGGCCATTTGTATATCTTCTTTTAAAAAGAGGGAAGATTCAAATAAGCTCAATCAGAAACAAAACAGGAGACATTACAACTGATTCCACAGAAATACAATAGATAATTTGAGACTACTATGAACATCTCTATACCCCCACAAACTAGAAAATCTAAAGGATTTAATAATAAATTAATTCCAGGGTAAATTTCTAGAAACATACAATCTCCCCAACTTGAATTAGGAAGAACTAGAAATCCTGAGCAGACCAATAATGAGTAGTGAGATTGAATCAGTAATTTAAAAATCTCCCTACACAAAAAGGCCCATGATCGGACAGATTTGGATACACAGTCGAATTCTACCAGATATACAAACAAGAATTCATACAAATGCTACAGAAACTGTTCCAAAGATTGTGAAGGAGGGAATCCTCCCTAACTCATTCTACAAAACCAGAATCACCCTAATACTAAAGCCAGGAAAGAGCACAACAAAGTAAGAAAAGTAGAAACCAACATCGCTTATGAGCAGAGTAGAAAACAGAATCCAACAGCCCATGAAAAAGATAATATACCATGATCAAGTGGATTTTATCCTAGGGGTGCAAGGATGGTTCAATGTACATTAGTCAATATGTGTTCACCACATAAACAGAATTAAAAACAAAAATAATATGATCATCTCAATTGATACAGAATTCTCAATAGAATAAAGAAAAAAAAAAATTCAATAAAATCTAGCATTCCTTCATGATTAAAAGTCCTCAACAAACTAGACATAAAAGGAACATATCTCAAAATAAGAAAAGCCACATATAACAATCTCACAGCCAGCATCATACTAACAGAGAAGAGTTGAAAGCATTCATCTCAAGAGCTAGAACAAGACAAGGATGCCCACTATCACCACTTCTATTCAACGTAGTACTGGAAGTCCTTGCCAGAGCAATCATGTACAAGAAATAAAGGGCATCCAGATTGGAAAAGAAGAATCCAGTTCTCTCTGTCTGTTAAAGATACAATCTTAAACCTAGATAACCCTAAAGACACCTCCAAAAGACTCTTAGATTTGATAAATTTAGTAAAGCCTCAGGTTACAAAATCAATGTACACAAATCAGCAGCATTCCTGTATACCAATAACCAAGGTGAGAGCCAAATTAAATGCAGTCCCATTTACAATAGCTTCACCAAAAGTAAAAAAATTTTAAAATAGCTATTAATGGACAGTGCCCATAGCTCAGTGGGTAGGGCGCCAGCCACATACAGCAGAGGTGGTGGGTTCAAACCCGGCCTGTTGTTGGGCCTGCCAAACAACAATGACAACTGCAACATCAAAATAGCCAGGTGTTGTGGTGGGCACCTGTGGTCCCAACTACTTGGGAGGCTGAGGCAGGAGAATAGCTTAAGCCCAAGAGTTTCAGGTTGCTGTGAGCTATGATGCCCCAACACTCTACCCAGGACAACATAGTAAGACTCTGTCTCAAAAATAAAATAAAATAAAATAGCTATTAATATATTTAACCAGAGAAGAAAAAGATTTCTATAAGGAAAAATACAAAACATTGATGAAAGAAATTGTAGATGACACAAACAAATGGAAAAATATCTCAGTCTCATGTATTAAAGAAGTCAATATTGTAAATGACCATCCTTCCCAAAGCAATCTATAGATTCAATGCAATTCCTACCAAAATACCAACATAATTTTTCACAGAATTAGAAAAAAAATTCTAAAAATCATAAAGAGCCAAATAAGAACCTGAAGAGCCAAAGCAATACTAAGCAAAAGGAACAAAACTGGAACCATCATATTACCTGACTTCAACTTATCCTACAAGGCTATAGTAACCAAAACAGCATGTTATTCGTATAAAAAAAAAAAAGGCAAATGAATCAATAGAACAGAATAGAGAACCCAGAAATAAAGCCCTATAGCTATAACCAACCAATCTTCAACAAACTAGACAAAAATCATACACTAGGGACATCCTGTGGAGTAAATGGTGCTGGGATAATTGGATAGCCACATGCAGAAGAATGAAACTGGGTCCCTAGCTCTCACCATATACAAAAGTAACTCAGAATAGATTACAGACTTTAATATAAGACCTGAAACCATAAAAATCCTAGAAGATAACCTAGGAAAAAAGCCCTTCTGGACATTGGCCTATACAAAAAAAATTATGACTAATGACCCCAAAAGTAAATGCAACAAAAGCAAAAATAAACAAAATAGGTGTTTTCATTTAATTAAACCAAAAAGCTTGAGAGGAATGCTTACTGAAAGAAACTATTTGTTATACATGTATACTTACCCAAGGATACATATACAAATATGTACATTGCTGAATTGTTTGCAATAATAAAAAATTGGAAAGAACTTCAATACCATCACTGCAGAAAGGAATAAATGGAAAGCATGGTCCCAACATGGCATACTAACACAGCAAGAGAAGAAATGAATGAATTAAATGTGTTTTAACTATATTTAAGTATAATACTATGTGGGAAAAGTGAAAAAAGTTAAAAACTTTGGTACTACATGTCTAAGCTTGAAAAAACAAAGAAAATATATATGGATATAAATATATGGGTGGAGAAACACTAAGCAAGGGCTGGAAGGACCCACACCAAATTCATGAGAGCAATTGACCCAGGGGGATGGAATTGAACTATCAAAGGAAACTTCAACTTTGTTTTAGTTTTTCTCATTGAATAAAAGACTCACATTATCTGACTTCAACAAGTATGACAAAAAAAATTTTTAAATAATCACTTTTGGGTGGCATAAACCTGTGTACTTTGTGGGGTTTTCAAATATATTTTTCTAAAACAAAGAACTAAGACAAGGATGTCTTTTGGGGTAGGGATAATTTTATTTAATCTTGAATATAAACTAATCTTCATCTATGAGATGACATATACCATATTCTAACTTTGACTATAGTTGTCTATCTCCACACCTCGCTACTGTACTAGACCAATCTCTTTGAAGGTAGGATTCAGGTCAGTGTCAGCTTTGAAGTTCCTCTAATTCTTGCGTGCACACACACATGCGTATGTGTATGTGTGTGTATGTTGTGTGTGTACATGTGCATGTTTGGGGGATCTACAGAATTTCTTCCCCTGACTTAAACAGAGAAGCTCTCTCATTATGTTTATTTGCTTATGGTTCAAAGTAAAATGTCATTTGAAAAAAATAACTGCTAGAAACATTTTAAAACTTCTGAAATAGAGTATTTGATTAAGTGATACAGGATTGGTTAAACACCCGTTGCCCCATTCCTACCCAAACTGGCCTTACCGGACAAATGATCAAGTGAAGATAATCAAAGAAGGAATAGTTTATCCAAACTGTTTATTCATTCCACAAATACTTATTGAAAGCATGTTATGTGCAAGGTACTGTTTGGTACCAGAAGCTCCAGAAAAAAACCTTACATTGCAGCAACATGGTGGGTAAAACTCTGCTGTATTTAAAGTGAAAATAGCATCATGTTCTAATGCACCGTTAGTAAACAGCTCGTGCAGAAAGTGTTGATATTTTCCTGTGTCTTAGGCTGCTTTATGCATTAACTTGGCCTTCCTTTCAGCCCCACCCTCTATCTCCTTTGAAACCATTGTCTCCTTGACATGAAAAATGTACTTCAGAAAGCCTAATGGCTAATTACATCAAAGGGAAGAAAGTCCAAACCTCCAACAAGGAATGATTAACTGCATAAGCTTTAACGAAAGCTATCACACCCTCAAAACTACTCCTCTTCTTAAATAAAAATGTTTCCAGTAATTTATTTTCTGACAAAGTTTGTGTTCTCTGCCCAGGACTGACTCCTGTTTTGTTCACTTCAGGGTGGGGCCCAATCTAAGGCTGGCCTTGACCATGGGCAAAGCAGGCAGCCACCTATATAATACAATTTATGCAAATACAGCACATTGAAGGAATGGATGCTAAGCCTCATGAGTGAGGAAATCCTTCTTTCTTCAGTGGTTTCTCCCAAACTATGCTCGATGGGAGTCTAGTGGGTTTTCCAACAAAAAGCAGTGACAGGGGAAATTGTTCACGGTCAAGTAACCATAAGAAATGCGGGTTTAAAATGTAACAAGTTTAATTATCAACAGAGTTTAAATACTCTATTAAAAAAAAAAAAAAAAAAAAAAAAAAAAACAGGCACCAGGGAAGATTATTTATGCATGCCTTTTCTTTCTAAAAGTTCCTCAAAAGTAGGGACTATGTCTGTAAGAGTCAAAAGTATATCCTCAGCACTTCACACAGTACCTGTAATATAAGCCAGTAATGTTCCAGAATAACTGAGTAAATCACTAGCCACCACCAATGACATGCTTTCATGAGCTTCATCAACTATGCCTCCTAACAACCCCACAAGATATAGAGCTAAAATTAAAATCAATTGCCCATAGATGGAGAAGCTAGGAGTCAGAGAAGAATGCAAAAAGAAACCAGAATTTTTTAGGCATTACTAAGCTGCTCTACAGGATCTACAATATGGCAGCTGCTTGCCAAGACTTACATTGAGGATTTCATTTCATCCTCACAATAGCCCTGTAAGGTGCCAGCTGAGGAAACTCAAGTATTCAGCATTAAGTAACTTGCCCAATGATACATGGAGGGAAAGGGGAGATTTGAGAATAGTACCTGCATCTTTTGATTCTCTGCCTGAGTTCAATTTGACTATTCCTTGTAAAGTGGACATCATAAAAGTAGCATTGGGGGAAAAAAGCATTGCTCCTAAGAATTGGGGAAAATAGTATTGGGAACAAACCTACCCTTAGACAAACATGAAATAGCCCTGTCTAAACATCCACATATAAACTAATAGGCATGGTGGTGCATGCCTATAGTCTCAGCTACTTGGGGGGCTTAGGCAGGAGGATCACTTGAGCCCAAGACTCCAAGGTTGCTGTGAGCTATGATGATAACACAGCACTCTAGCCAGGCCAACCGAGTGAGACTCTGTCTCAGAAAAAGAAAAAATATATATATTTCAGTCATTTTGTAATTTTCTTTCTTTATTCCTTTTTTATATATATTAAGCTAGACAGAATCCAAAGACTTTAGGGGAAACGACGAAAAGAATTAGGATGTACAGATTTGAAAAGGTGGAGACTGACAAAGATGTGACTGGTAAGTCAAAGACATAAAATTCTTTACTATGTCATAAAATGATGTAAAATAAGGTTAAGTAAATTCAAAAGAATAATGATAGAATGTAAAGTGATTGTGCTTGAGATTAAATGCTTTAAGGCCATCACACGGAACATCTAAATTCAACCTTCAAATAACCTTGTGAGGTATCTAATTTTAATATCCTCTTTGTACAGTCAAGAAAACCAAAGCAGAGAGAGGCTTAGTAATGGACCATAATGGCACAGGAAAATAATCATGACACTCCCTTTCAAACTTAGTCTTATTAGTATTTAATTTTAAAGAGCAGTGACACATATTGTATTATCTCTTTTGCTCCTGCCATCCATCAGGCAGGTTTTATTATCCCCATTTTACAGAGGAGGAAGCTGAAGCTGTGCCCAAGCCAAGACCACACAGCTCCTAGTGAAAAGGTCCAGAGCAGACCCACATCTCCAGACACTTACCCCCTTGTTTTTTTTCCATTTCACATTCATTATTGCTTCCCTCAGAGCAGAATACTGGATAAGAGTCTCATGCTGAGGGCACATGCACTCTCCCAAGTCTCTCTACTCAGAGCAAAACCCAGCAGAGCCTCCTGGGTGATCTTGGGCACATTATTTAGTGCCCTACACAATCCTCCCCCTTCTCTTGCTTCAAAGAGCAATCCCTTCATGGTTAAGCAATAGAAGTGGAATAGTATCTGCAGATTGCTCTTGAAATGCCTGTATTGTACCCCCCCAAATGAGCATAGTTTCAGCAGTCTCCTCAAGCCTTCTTCTGGAAGCACCGGCCATTCATCCTTACCTGAGGGTAAGGTGGCCACTCCAACCAGAATGAAGAACCTGACCACACACCATCACAGATGAGGACGCATAGGCGTGGTCTATCCCAACAGAAATTGCCAACTATCATAATCACGTTTTCTTCACTCAGTAGGAGTGACAATTCCAATTTAAATCAAAACAATCAGTCTTGAAAGGCCAAAAACACCTGAAGATGACTGGTGGGAGAAAACTCACTCAAGATTCCATCCCATAGTTTTCCCATTCCTATGGACTCTGCTTATAGTGTCCACACTGGCCGCTCTTCTTCTGGGGACCACCCTGGGACTACTGGAGTTGTTTTGGCCACAGTTCAGAAGAAGGGCATTTAGGAAATGACTGACCAGTGCAAGAGTAAAAATCCCCAGCTCTCTTCCATCACATTGGGACAACTTAGAAGTAAAGCCTACACTCCAGAATTTCCCAATGGCATATGCCACACTCCAATGGACTTGGCCAAAAATCATACCCTTGTTTGACCTTCCCCTTCCTGTCCTGGCTCATCCAACCCCTACCAGTTTTCCTCGGAGCAATTTCTTAACAAATCACCTGCATGTGAGTTCTCATCTCAGGGTCCAGACCCAAGACACCAACCTAGCACAAGTGAAAGAAGGCAAAGCAGAAACAAACAGGTGCTGCTTCCTTCCCTTAGGATGATAGTATGATCCCAGCTAACGCTGCACACGGTCAACAGCTAGAGAGCAGAACCTGTATGTGCCTCATTTATCATGTAATATTTTTCAAGACCTTGGGAAAGATTTGCCAATATACCATGTTTTAATATACTACTTTATCTGCTTATTTTTGCCCCACCTTTACCTAAAATGCTTTTATTTCCAAAAACAGAGAAAATTCTAGATTTTATTAAAATTTTGCATTAAATGAAATATCTCCAATCCTGGTCTTTTATTAAACAAGCATCAATGGAACATTTATGCTAATGCTAGACTCTACCAAAAAAAAAAAAAAAAAAAAAAAAAGAGAGGTATGAATAAAACACAGCTCCTATCCTCAAAAAACTAATACTGTTGCTCTATAAAAAAAAAAATTCTATTCCTTCTGGCCTGATGTTAACATCATGGAGACAAGAATATAGGTCTCAACTGGGTGCAGTGGCACATGCCTGTAATCTCAGCTACTAAGGAAGCTGAGGTGGGAGGAACCCTTGAGTCCTAGAGTTTGATTCCAGCCTGAACAACATAGCTAGACCCCATGTCAAATAAATATATAAAAAGAATCTAGGTCTCAAAATTCTCAGTCTAGTGCTTTCTTAAGTTTGCTAATTTCTCCTTTTCTAGCCTATTTTCTTTATGGAGTTTTTTTGTAAAATACACCAAAGTTGTAGGTAACTGTAGTGAGAATGGCGGATGATCGATGTGAAAGGTATCATATATTGGCCTACAACTGGATTTGTGGACAGATACTAGATTAGAGAATGGGCAGGTTGGGGAGGGAAAATAAATCCAAAATGAGGCCCATAGGGCCTAGGGCTTATGGACAGAAGGTGGTGCTTTTTCCTTAGATAGTGAATACCCAAAGTATTCCTTGCCTGGAAAGGGTGGAGGAGCTTGGTTTTGAATGTGTTGAATGTGGAGAGTCTAAGCAAAGAAGATAGTATAACACAAATGTAGGCTGTGTAGGTCCAAAGCTTGGGAAGATTTTCAGTGTCATAGAGGTCAAGCAGGGGTGATCTCCCAGAGAGAATGTGGGAAATAATGGGCACAACGAACAACAGCATTTGATGAAAGAGAAAAGAAAGAGGAAATTGTCACAGATCTTGGAGAAAAACCAGTTAGAGGTGGGACTACAGGGTATGGTGCGGGGAGACTCAGTGTTTGAAGAATGGGGTCAAGTTCCGTTAAGCAGTTAGACAAATCTGAAAATTCTAATCAATGTAGAATGAACACCTACCTATTGGGAGCCCTCCTCCTCTCACAGATGCTGAAAAAGTAATTAGCTGTCACAATCTTGAGTCTTTGGCTATGGACTTAGAAAAGAGGCTAGACCATTCAAGACACTGTCCCTCATCTCTGACCTCCTAATCTTTTTTCTTACTTTTAGGGCTGGACTCTGTGCTAGCAATTTTCTCCTAATAAAGTCAGTTTGTCATATCTTTATTCTTTTATAGAAGACTATCAGTACCCAACAATACTCCATCTACATCTTGGAGCTTTGCATGCTGATCACCTGAGTTTAAGCGTGGGACGCACAAAAAGGCTCCTGGCATACCAAAAATGTTTAATGAAGGCCAGCTGAATGAGAATCTGTCAGAGCTGGAAAAGTCAAGATTCTAACTTTTTCTTATTTCTATAAATTTCCTTGTGTTCAGAAAAGACTATTAACCTCGACAGCCGTGTGTGTGTGTGTGTGTGCACACATGCATGCACGTGTGCGCGTGTACATGCCACTTAGGACCACTGGCTGGGTGGAATGGCTACTGACTTGGAGGATTGAGTTATGAATGATACAGTACAGAGAAAACCTGAAAGAACACCTTTTTAAATGCAGAGTCTGAGTGCTGATTGACATACTTTGTATGATAGTAAAATCTGGCAGGTGCATTAACTTGCATCCCTCTGATCTGTACACATCCACACTTGTCTTCTTAGGGTACTTGGTAATAAGCTCCTTTAAAGATCCCTGAGTAAGCACTGAAGATAATATCTGGAGTATGTAGCACTCAGTCCTTTTAGAATGGCTTTTTCCTGCTCCTTTCGTTTTCTTAAGAAAATGTCAGTTTAATCATTTCCTAATGCTTTGATAATGTGTTTCTTTACATAGCTGTAGAACACTCACTTCACTGTTTTAAAAGCATGAATGTAGATGTAAAAGTGCCAGTTAAAGGAGATTACTTTTTCCTAATGAAATAACCAAAGAGGAGTTTGAAGTTTCCTAAACTTGTATATTTTTCAGAGCAAATAATGAAGTCCAAGCCCTCCAGGATGTCTCTAATTTGAGAGTATAACATTTCATATCTTACTGAATATAAAAAATGTTACTGGGAAATAGGGAATCAAGGCAATCTGTCATTGATCAGGTGGGGCAGCTGCTAGGTTAAGTGAGAATTTGAGCAATTGGGGACTATAAAGAGGAAGAAGGAACCTAGAACTGGGGGGATGAGAAGCCACTATCACCGATCTTGAGTCCTGGTGCGGGACTGATTTTGCAGTGTTAGCGAGGATTATAAACTCACACTACACTTTGTGGATGCAGGTGACGGTATAAAAGACCTCACCCAGCAAATGGGGAGCAAATGAAAGGGGCCGGAAGCAACTCACAATGGATATGTGACTTTTTACATTTCTGCTCAATCTCTCCTTTCACATCGGGCTCACTGGGGACCTCACTTCTCAGCCTGGAGACAGAAGTCCAGTCACATCTGCTCAGACAACATGGTAGGATTTGGGGCAGGAGCAGGGAGGTAAAGAAAAGCAGTGAGTTTCTTGTATGAAGCCCAGTCGGTGAGCAGAGCAGAAGCCCAGAAGACCAGTGAGAAAGATAGTGAGGCCAGGGCCCAGAGGGAGGAAAAGTCTAGCTACAGCTAGAGTCAAACAATTTGAGATTCCAGTTAGGGTTGTAAAAACCTATCAATTCTAGACTTGATTTGTCACCTGAAGTGTGGGGTCAGTGAAACCTCTGGGCACTCGGGGCGACCCCAGATCTTTGGATTTAGAGATAATGGCAGTGAAACGTATTCTAGCCTCCAGTAACTATTGGACCAAAAAATGTTAAATGTGCCTGATGCTGGTAGGATTGAGCTTGGGAACAGGATAGGGCTAAGCTTGTCATGCAAAGTAGGAGGAACACAGGCCTCACATCCTCCTGCTTGGTGACAAGAGACCCAGGAATCCTCCAGAATAACATCTTGCCACCAAAATAGAGACATGCAGAGAGACAGAGATAGAGCTGTGTTAACATACATTCTCCTATATTATTGAATTCATAACATATAAATATATCAAAATAGGTAAGCTGTATTTTTGAGGTACTATAATTCAGTTTGTAGCAGTAATTGGATCTCTAAGGAAAGCTCACTTTAATAACTTTCTATTAAATAATGACACAGGTACTATATAACATCCCCCCCCCATAAGCCATTGAAAAATAAGAGTGAATATGAATTTCACAATTGGCCTTCAAATTCTTGGGTGAATCCTACATTCAGATTTCACCAACATCTTCCCCCGGATTCCCTATTAAGAAAAGATTACAATCACAGCTAAGGTTTTTCATTCCCTAAATTTAAACAGCCAAATGAGCACTAACTTTCCCCTTATTATCTCTCTCCTGTTCTCTTGGACAAATGACCATATTCCCAATATTTCCATGGTATGTAATGCAAATGACTGTTTCCTAGAGAATGTTGTTTCTGTTTACTTTCTATTTCAGTTGGCTTTCTAAAAGTATCCCTTCCAAAAGATATGCTTTGCATGCCAATGCAGGGGCAGGTAATGATGGGAGGTGACCCATCACTTTCCCCATCCTTTCTGGGCTACGTATCTGTTTGTCCCTCTAGGGACTCTCTCTGCCCTGCTCTGCACCCCAGCACCCTGACATCTTGCACCATGTTAGCAGGCCTCCCTTTCTCCCTGGCTTCTAGAGGGGTCTGGCCAGTGGGTGGCTCTGGCAGGAAATCACAGGAGAGCACTTAGGTGTTGCCTGATCTGGCTCCTGCTCTGTGGAGCTGGGGCTGCCAGTGGCTGCTGTCCTGGAAGGAAAACCACACAGCTTCTGCCAAGTCACCCTGTCCCATAATCAGGTCTTACCTGGCTCTACTCACAGCCCTCTGCTCTGACTCCTTCATCCCTGTGGGCAGGAGAGGCTTTAGGTTGCTGCTAACCCTAGATTATTCATCATCCATCTGGCTTTCCTTGACTCCAGCCATACCTCTGAAAATGGTACCTTCATTAACCTCTTTTTAATCACCTCCTGAGTATCCTGTGTGCTTCCTGCCAGGCCTCTGAATGATACAGCCTCTTCTATTTATTTCATGGTCTGTCAACACATTCAGGATACACTGATGAGTCAACATCATGAAGAGGAGATACAACTCTTTCCTGGGTCTCCAAAAAGACTCACAAAGCAGGCAGTTACAATTGAGGGTTAAAATGGAACCTGCGGATTATCTTAGGGTTTCAATTATCCTTGTTACCCTCATTCTATCTTGCACAGAGAATTGAGAATTGGTTGTGTCAAGACGAAGTTGACACACATCACAGAGGCTATACAGCAGTCTATCTGCTCATTAAGAGTTTTTTTACCAGTCCCACTGATCTTCCACTTCTCGCAATGCTTTTGATGTGGGTTTAATTCTAAGTTCTGACAGAGAAAGGGTCTCACATCTTCAGTCCCCAGTGCAATCTTCACATGACTGTCAAAAATGCAACTATGTTGTCCCCAGGCTTAAAGTGCCAGCTCTAAAAAAGGTCAAGGACTCTCCCTGGGAACCTCTACACCATTCAAGCATATACTTAAGATCTACATTTTATCTCTCTCTTTTCGTCAATCTAATGTTAATTTGGATATCATGTTTCCATAGGCCCAATATACACTCCACACATTCTAACAACAGAAAATAATTCAGCTCTCATTTCCTTTCTCAGACCACAGGTCTACCTGGTGTGCTATAGAAACACTGATAGGCCAAATTTAAACCTAAGAAGTGTAATGAACCGTTCCCCGGAAATGAAAGTCACTTTTTCTTAGTAATTTGTGCACATAACTCCTAGGGTTATTTCTTATTTTTGTCCTCAATAGTTTTTTATTTAAAGAGCGACATGAAATAAAATCTTTAATAAGCAATAAATAGCAAGTCCTTCCTCATTAATTACCAAGGAAATAAAATGTTTCTCCACACGAAGCCTGGTTTCTCCACATGGGACATAGTTTCTCCCCATGGAGCATCGTTTGTCTTCATTTTTAACACGTTTTTGTTAAAAATTCGTGTAAATAATTGTCTTTCATACTGCAGATCTTCTTATAAATAACAAAATCATCAGTGGTTTTAGGAATTGGAGTTGATTCAGAATTTCTCTAAGCAGAACTGCAGTAGACAGCATTACCATCATTAATTAGTTTTTCCTAACAACAGCTCTAGGAAATGGGTAACTATTTCTATGTATGTTTACATGGACGGAGCTGGAACATACATAGACTTTTAACTTTGAGCAAATCAGTAGAAGCTTTGGGGGCTCAGTTTCCTCCTCTATTAAAAGATGTGGGATTTAAATGATCTTCACTTTCACAACAACACTTACCATTACAATTCATCAGGCTCCTTGGTGTATACAGTGTAGCAATTAAACACACAGGCTTCCGGGCCTCTGCTGTTTACTCTCTGTGAAGTTGCACGAGTTACTTACCCTTTCAAGGCCAAGTTCCTCATTCGTAAAAGGGAGACTCAGTGGTGTGCCGGCTGAAGAGACTCAGGAGAGGATTGTGTACATCTCTTCCCAACTTCATGTTCAGTGGCATTACCTTGATAGCTTGAAATCTGCCACAATAAGAAAATTTACACCATGGTAAACTGGCAAAAGCTGCGAACAGAGGCTCGCCCTGGCCTCCGTGGAGAGCCAGGTGTTAAACATTTAGTAGAATGGTGCTGGGGATGATAAGGGTATTTAATAAGGAGTTTTTCATAGTATTACAGGAAATAATTCTTGAAAATAATAAATCACTTAACATGGTTCTAGGTACATATTATGCTTTACATAAATGTTATTTTTATACTATTATAAGCTGAGGCCTATTTAAAAAATCTATAGGAAAATGTGACAAACCTAAGGCTCCACTGAAATTTATGTGAATCTAACTGTTGCTCAGCTACTGAGTTCCCCTGTACAAAAAATAATTCCTTATTTAATTTTGCATTGACAGGTCTCCTGTTAAGTACCATCCCCAGGTGGTAGTTTTCCTCTTCACAATTTGAACAAGAATTTTTCCTTAGTTTCTTGATTCTGCATAATGTGAGAAAACATGACTAATTTATTTTACAACCAATTCTAGATCTTATCTGGTGCTCCCAGTCTCAGCCCCTCTTGTTTTTTCTAGCTGGAATCCCAGGAGCTCTCCTATTCCCTGGCTTCTCATGCTTAAAGTCAATTTCACTTTCAAAACATCTCTCCAATTTGTTTTTGTTTCTCTATTTCCGTTCTCACCATCCATGTTTGAGCCATTAAGTAACTGGTGCTAGAACTACTAGAATAGTCTCCCAGCTGGCCTCCTCCCCCTCCCAGCAGCCCACTGGCCTGCCCGTCTGACCAGGCCACCCTTCTGCCTGGATGCCTCCAGAGCCTCCCCACTGCTCCTGAGATGAAAGTGTGACCCCAGAGAGCTCTTGCCTCCCTCAACCCTCCTCAGGCTCACCTCCCACTGAGAGCTGGGTTCCTGGCATCCTGACCTTCTTTCTGCTGCTCAAGTGGGCCGCTCTTCCTCCGTTTCATTCTCTCCCTCACTCCCTTTTTACTTTCTCTTTTACTTCATCCTCTAACCTCACTCCAAGTCAGCTGAGGCAGGAGGACGGCTGGAGGCCAGGAGTTTGAGGCTGCAGTGAGCTATGATGACACCACTGCACTCCAGTCTGGGAAACAGAAAGAGACCCTGTCTTCAAAATAAGAAAAGAAAGGAAAATTCTAGATGTCACATATTTGCTGACTTTCAGGTTGGGCCTCAGGTGTCTCCTCCTCAGAGAAGTCTTCCCTGATCATCAAATCAACCCCTGCCCCCAATATGCAATGTAAAATACTCCCTTCCACCTTGTTCTGTTTTATTTATAACATTTAGCTGTGTAAAATAATCTTAGTTATGTGTTTCTTTTCTTTTCTTACTGTCTTACCCACTGGATAGTAAATCCCGTAAAAGCAGGGACTGTTTGATTCTCTTGGATTTCTCACACTTCCTCTTTTTGTCTGCTTTCCCCACAAAACCTAAATCTTCACAGTGTCCGTATTAATCCTCAGCATGGGTTTATTAAGCTCAATCCTTGGGTTAAAGGGTTTGCACCTTCTGAGATTTTATTACAAACTACCTTCCTGTCCCCCCCCCCAAAAAAAAAATTATTAAAGATATTTATACTATTTTAAAACATTTTTTAGCATATCATTTTCACAAATGCCTAAAAATGTTTGCATAATCCAAGACCATAGAACATGTGGTTAATAGAATCTGAAATACAGTAATGTAATTACTGCCTGCATTTTTCTATTAACTGTGTGTCCCTAGCATGGATCAGAAACTAGGATACAAAAATAAGACAGCTTTTGGCCGGGGACAGTGACTGACATCTGTAATCCTAGCATTCTGGGAGGCTAAGGCAGGAGGATCCCTTGAGCTCAGGAGTTCAAGACCAGCCTGAGCAAGAGGAGAGACCCCATCTCTACATAAATTAGAAAAATTAGTGGGATATTGTGGAGGGTGCCTATTGCACCATTATGTGGGAGGCTGAGGCAGGAGTTTAAGGTTGCTGTGAGCTAGGCAGATGCCCTGGCACTCTAGCCAGGGCTATAGAGTTAGATTCTGTCAAAAAGAAAAAGAAAAAAAAAAAAAAAAAAAAAAGATTGCCCTTTTGGAATCAATATATAGTCTGTGGATGGGATTTCTTTGTTAATTTTTTTTTTTATTAATACAATAGTAATTTTTTTCCTTACTCCTGATGTTTTGCATCTGTTTACACCCATTATCTTCTTGTAAGTTTCCTAAAGTCAAGGCACAACCGGGTTCAGAAATTTTTTTCAGTGTATCATATCCTTCCTCTTTTGCTTATTTTTTTTATTTTTTAGAAAATCACATCATCTCTCAGGAACTTGTTTCCTTTGTGTTCAGAATTGGGAAATTATTATTCCTCCTTTCACTTAAAAAACATCGAAAACAATAACATAATAATAAAAAGAAATGGAAAGCAAGATACTACAAAAAGCTGACACATTCTTCCCTTTCTGGCACAAGTTTCCTAGGAGCTGCTTTTTAATCCAGTCTGGTGATCCCATTGCCAGGTTTTCCTATTTCTATATTGCTGATAAACTATTGAAGACATTGTTTGTTTACTCACCTATTCAGGGATTGCCTAATTCTTGGGCACTTACCAGACACAAAAATTGATAGACTTAAGTTAGCACAAAATATCAAAATCCTAACCTAACGTATCTTCTAACCATAAATATGTAAACTAAAAATGTTGAAAATTTTCATTTAAACAGACCTCTAAGTAAACATTCACTTCAAACTTCAGCCCTTGAGTAGGCGAACTTCAGCTGTAATGAAATGCAAATAACTATGTTAATGCAAATGTTAAGGCTACAAATTCAAACATAAAAAAGTCAAGAAATGCAAAAGTTAAGGTTCTCCTAGAAACATTAACTCACTCAAATTGTACATATAGAATATTTCCAATTACACGGAAGACAGCAAAATGTGATCCCTTAATGTACTGTGTGTGCAACACGGGTAAGTTAATGCTGTTATGAGAACGTTAAATTTTACAACCTCTGACTTTGTTTTAAAAGTTACTGCCTGAATATTGCATTATTCCTATCCTTATAATGCTATTTTCCTAAAATAGAAAGAAAACAGAAGAGGAAGAAATGTCATTCTCTTTCCCATCAATATACTATTTTAAATTTATTTATTTATTTTTTTTTTTTCTGAACAAGCTCCCAAAACTTTATTTTTTAACAGCTATATAAATACAAGCGGAATTATACCATATTTTAGTTAATGAGGGAAATTAAAATATGTTGGGGACTTGCTGAAATTTTGCTGGTTGAAAAATTTCTGCTTTGCTTGGAATAACTGAATGGTACTTTGAGATTGTCCAGGTTACGTATTTGTAAAAATGTATATTAAACACGTGTAAGGTTGCATTTGCTGTTATTTGTGAATGATATGTAAATTATGGAAAGAACAAAAATCCCATTCATAAAGGGAGAATTTTTATAAAATATAAATCTAGAAGGGAAATAAATATATGTACATCAAATAATTAAAAATATAAAATTCTATGACTTTTTTTTCTTGACCTGGAAACAAAGACATTTTTAGTATACTTTTTCTCAGGGCCATTCACTCTTCCACCTTTCAAGAAAAGCATAGTGTTTTGTTTAAATATTTCTGAGAGTTCAAAATACATTTTGCTTTGTCTTTTCAAATGTAGCTAGCATTTTTTTCTAAAAATATTCAATGCTACAACAAAATGTTTTGTTAATTGTATAAGATTGGACAGGATAAATCTGTCTTAATTAAGTTATGATATTGCGGAAACCAGATAAAGGAGGAATGAAAGAAGAGCAATAAATGGACGAGCCAGGAAAATGTGCAATAGTGTTGTTTGGAATGAATATCTCTGAGGACAGACAGGAGTCCTGCATTTGGTGCAGGGTCTCCTGGTATTTTCTTTGTTGCTCAAGAAAGGAGACACATTACCCCAGTCTCATGAAGGAAAAGTCCTCTAATGAATGGAGACCATAAAACTGGAAGGGAAGAGCAGGCAGGGATGAACAAAGCCCCCAATACACACAGCAAACACAATGTTCTACACTGATGACTCATTTCTAGCTCTCTGCTGAAAGCTTTGATTAACTACAATTTTGAGCAGGCGTGTGTATCCCATGTAGCAGGTTCTCTTTAAAAATGAGTCAAGCTTTTGAACTCCCAATATTAACCTGTATTTTCTTGTCTTCTGACAATTATTCAATCAGACTTCTTTTCTGAAGACCTCAAGCTAGATACTTTCACAGTCTGAAAACTAGGGTGTCATGGTTCAACCATCTGATCTTAGACTTTATGCTACAAATAAATGGTATGTTCTTAAATAATGGCCAGGCAGTTTGTGGACCACCTCTCCAAACTGTTGAAATGCCTGCCATCATCTCTAGCCCTGCAGCAATGTCCCTCCCCATTCCTGTTGTTTTCTCCTTGCGGGACTTTTCCATCCTTAGCACAGAGGACCTGTGGTTAGAACGGTGCGGGGGGGGGGGGGGGGGGGGGTTTTAAACAAACTCATAAAATAAAACAATGTGCCCGTTTTTATTGTACCTAAAAAACTTTTAAAATAATTCGATTATGTCAAATATTTTCATGAGACCTTTTTATTATAA
>CAUYPK010106957.1:0-30450 GCA_963574355.1 Loris lydekkerianus
TGCTGGCTCTCTGTGTCCTCAAAGGGATGATTGTAGGCAGATCCCACCGGCAAGAGATGTCTGGAGTCTTGTCTCCCCAGATTCGCCAGGCCCAGTTACAGGGAAGCTGTTACTCAGCCGCCATCTTTAATCCCTCCTCCAGGGCACTAAAATTTTAAGAAACATAATACCATGTGGCTACAGACAGCCAGGCTGGGGAAAAACTTAACTATCAAATTCTATTCCATATGCATATATATGTGTGTGTGTATATATATATATATATATATATATATATTTTTTTTTTTTTTTTTTTTTTTTTAGAGACAGAGTCTCACTTTATCGCCCTCAGTAGAGTGCTGTGGAGTCACACAGCTCACAGCAACCTCCAACTCTTAGGCTTAGGCGATTCTCTTGCCTCAGACTCCCAAGTAGCTGGGACCACAGGCACCCACCACAATGCCCGGCTATTTTTTGTTGCAGTTTGGCTGGGATGCACCCGCCACCCTCGGTATACAGGGCCAGTGCCCTACTCACTGAGCCACAGGCACCGCCCATATTCCATATATATTTTTAAATTTTGTATCCACTAAGATTAATTTAAAACTGTTTACACATATAATCAGAATTACACATTTATGATTACATTGTATATAAATATATGTATGTGTATAAAGATTTTTTTTAAATAAATGTATCAAAGTATTTTTAAAATATAAAATTTGGAGCCAGGCGAGGTGGGTAATCCCAGCACTCTGGGAAGCCCAGGCAGGTGGATCCCTTGAGCTCAAAGTTCGAGACCAGCCTGAACAAGAGTAAGACCCCATCTCTAAAAATAGCTAGGGATTGTGGCAGGTGCTGTAGTCCCAGCTACTCAGGAGGCTGAGGCAAGAGAATAGCTTGAGCCCAAGAGTTTGAGGTTGCTATGAGCTGTGACACCATGGTACTCTACCAAGAGTGACAAAGTAAGATTCTGTCTCAAAAAAATAAAATATAAAATTCATTCATTTCAAAGATCTTAGTAACATTACTGAGCGAGACTACTACCACCATACGTTAACATCAGAACATTTCCATCACGCAGTAAGACACCTCACCCATGTTTGTTCATTTCTCTTTGGCCCTGGCTACATGGACACATCACAATTTACCCACCTTCAGGGTCTAGAGGTCTAAAATGTTTCCTTCTTTTCATAATTCAAAATAAACCTCCGCTAATACCTCTGTAGCTAAATATTTGGAATATCAATACTTCTCAGAAATAGCATGATTGCAAAGTTAAAAGATTCTGATAAAAACAAAGATCCCAAGAACACCTTTACCCTCATGATCACGAATACATGGAAGTATCTTGCTCCGTATTTGTAATTTCACGGGCTAAGTAGCGGGTTTAGTACAGTTTTGACGTCCATTACCTTGGCTGGGCGTGAGGTTCGTCTTTCTCTATTTTCACCTATTATTTTGTCACGAGTCTACCGTGTGCTTCGTTTCCCTTCTGATTTTAATTTCTCCCCTTCTTGCCCGTCTGCCAAAGTTCACCGTGTTGGTATCTGTCATGTCAGTGGCAAATACCTTCTTCATATAAAGTCCGTTGTGACTGTAAGATCATGGGATATGAATTGCCCTGGGAGGTTTGTTGATAGGAGCATTGCCCCCTGCTGGGGTGGCAGTTGTTTTCAATACGATCACGGACCCTAAGCTAGTGAGGTAGTAAATGAGACCTCACTGTGGCTCTTCTACTCACTCTTGACTGGAGAAGGCGCTGAATCAGGAGACGAAACAAGCCACAGAAGGACGGAGTGGGGGAGCCAGGGACACAACAGGCGGCTGTCCCAACGCAGCGTGGGGGGTACAGAAGGGAAAGGACCCTGCCCCACAGGCACCTTCTCCCTCCCCTGCATCAGGGCTGCCGGCCCCAGAGCTCACCTGTTTGCAGGCTGACCTGGTAGCCTGACCTGGTAGCTTGCCTGGGCAGACCAGACTCCCAGGGAGGAAACTGAGGACCGTGTGTCCCTCATGGCTCAGCAGCGAGCACAAGCATCATTTTCACCCTGCAGAGCGGCCCAGGTAGACATCTCCCACAAAATGGGTTCATGTATCAGCAGGGGGAGCCCACACTGGGAACCCACAGTCTCAGGGCTGCCAGCAGCACTGTCCACCTTGCCTGAAGGAGGACACTGTCGCCAGGCTCTTGGCCACTCACTGTACAAAGTCCTTGAACACACAGCTAGGCCCAAGGCCAGGCTGTCTCTAGTCGCAGCCCCGTGGAGAATCCCCCACAGCTTGCCCAGGGAAATTTCGGGGGAGAATCAGGAGGTTTGCCCACTTGGGAGGGTCTTAGAGAGATGAACTCCAGCCCCTTTCAAGGTATGGGGGTCTTAACTTCCTTCTCCGGGGGCAAGAAGGGGGATTTGCCACCCAGCTGGTGTCATCTCTGCCCTCTTCGACTTCAGGTGCTGTCCTCACCCCTAGACACTCTCAGTTTATCAAAGCAGCGTGGGCTTCTGTGGCAGTTGATGCCTGCCTGCAGGATCAAGGCATGCAGGGAGCTTGTCAGCATTGCTGGCAGCACTGGGATTCCAGGTCCACCAGGCATGGGGCACAAACCCAGTGAGTCGTCCTTGGCCTGCTCATCTGCCTGTAACCTCCCGACATGCCCCCCATCCTCCCCTGGCCCTTGAGGAAGACTCTGCCTCAACACGCCTCCATCTGACCCCTGCCAGTTCCTCCCCAGCAGGGAGGCTCTGCCTGCATCACCAGCTACTGCTTTCTGGGGACCAGCTCCTCTGTGTGACGGTGGCACTTTCACACCTGTTGGCGGCAAAGGGGACGTGTCCTGAAATAAGTGAAGATATTAGTTCAAGTCATTCTCATCTCCAAGTGCCTCACTGCTTCATTCTGAGTGCCCACATGATGGACCATTGCAATCTGGCCTCCTCCCCTCTGCTCCAAAACAAATTCAGGCCGACACCTATGTGACCCTTCCTCGTCAAGGCGCTGCCGTGGAGCCTTCAGGGCAGGAGATCACAAGGACACTGGCGACCAGGAAGTTAGAAATTCACTGGCACCAGGATCCCCACAGAAACAGCTGTCATCACTAACCAGAAACAGACCCATCCAGGCTCCATCCTCCTCTGGACACCAGGGTCTGGCTGCAGCAGTCAGGCTCCCTCACCTCAACCACACCCACAGGTGCCTCCCTGCAGCAGAAGGAAGCAGAACAGGGTCCCTCTAACATGGGAAGTCCCTGAAAACCAGAGCCAGATTCATTCTGCTGCGGTGGAGCTGTGTGGGGTCCCCAGAACTCTGGTCTCCACCTCCCCACCAACACCAGCCCAGAGAAGACAGTAAGAGCCTCAGGAGCACAGCAGGGTGTGGGTCCCGCCGGGAGCCTTCTGAAGCCCCTTTGTCTCCTGAGGGTCTCCTGAGGGTCTCCCAGGCTCCTGCCTTTGCTGGCCTGTGTGGGGAACATGCCTCCCCCTGTCCCCTATTGCTATTTATACAAATGCTCCATGTCTGCTCTGTGTGCTGGGATAAACTTCAAGTGTTGGAGTTGTTACCAGCAGCTTTCCCAAGGATGCTTTTTTCCCCACTAACATTCTCTGCAAATCGTCATCACAGCTTCTCCACCCCACTCTGTGGAGGAGCCAACAACAGCTTTCACTGCATCCTGGGGCGTCCTCAGCTGTCAGAGTCCTGGCCCTGTGCTACATCCCAGGTGGGCCTCCTGCCTATGCTCCGTAGGTGGAGGGAGCTCAGGGCCCACTCTCCTGCCGGGAGGACTCTCCGGCGTCAGCCTGGACCCCAGGCAGCTGTGGAGCCCCAAGGAGCCCCCTCAGGTCATCTGAGTCCACTGCCACCCCAGCGCAAACACTTAGACTTGAGGGCTTACTCGGTGCCACTGACATGTGGGCTACACTTGAATGTGGGGTTAATACCTGGCATGGGTGTCCTGCTGCAAAAGCAATTGGACTCTTCAATTTTAAATTAAAATAACATTTCTGAGTTTGTCATGTTTGGAGCAAACCCAGGTTTTTGGCAGAAGGCCATCCCCGATTCAGTGTTTGACCACACTGCTGAGATCTTCATTCAGTTGATTCAGTCGCTAGGTGTCTGCCGAGGGTCTCAGCAACTGTGCTGAGGGTGTCATAGAAATCCCAAATTGCAGATCAAGCTCATGAATAAAAGTTTAATATTCTCCAAAGGTGGGAAGAAAAAGCTATGTTTAGGTAAATTGAAACCTAAAAATGAGAAATTGGTTAAGCTTTTCCTTGGGCTATGTACCACTAGGCTTTGGGGCTAGGGCAGAGGCCACCCTTGCCTGGGCCACCACATCTAGGCATCAAATGCTGGGCAGGCATCTCTGTGGTCCAGTCCGACCTCCACCACCCACCACAGATGTGAGAATCCACTGTCCAAGCTGGGGGTGCAAAGCCTTCTGAAACACACAGCTTGCCAGTGTCAGAGACCCCAATGCGGCCGCCAGAGCAGGCTGCTGTTTGCAGGGGTAGCCTCCATATGCCTGAGCTCTGTCCCGGGGTGGTGTCTGCCCAGAAGCAGTGAGTGTGGGTCTTCCTACCGAAAGCTCGTGTTAGAAGACAGTCCCTAAATGGAGTGACCCAAACGCTGGAACTTGGGCTGGAAAAGCAGCAGGAACTCGTGGTGGGGCCTGACTGCCAGAGGGTCATCTGAGTCCACTGCCGTCCCCAGACCCCACCGTCCAGAAAGGCCTAAGGTCAGTTCAGGCCATTTCTGAGCTCCTTTCCCATTGCCGGATCCTGCCAAGGCCTGAAAGGGGTGGGAAAACACTGCCAGGTAAATCCCAGCAGCCCCTTTGCTCCCCAGGGTGTGAGTAATTAGAGAAAAGGCCACGATTCTGACACCCACTCCATGGGTGGCAAAAGTGCAGCTTTGCTAAGTTTGACTTCACCTGCATGTAACACTGGTAGGCTCAGCCAGGCCCAGGGAGCTGGCGGTGGCCACACAGGGCAGTGAGGGACAGGCGCTGAAGCTTCATCAACAACCCTGGGCAGGCCTCTCAGAGTTGGGCTGGCATGTGACTGCCACCCCAGGGGTGTCGGCAAGGACCAAACAGCATGTGCAGGAGGGCTTTACCCACTGCCAGGAACTAAATAAATGCTGGGGTTATCATTATTATTATTATTTCTTAACAAATTAACTACCCATTTCTGTAGTTGAAAGTGCTTCCGAGCAGAGCAGATCTGGCACTAGCGCTCATTAAAAATTCCAAGTAACTCCCATGATTTTGCTGACCTTTGAATTAAGTCCTGCCTTTTCTCTCCTCATTAAATCCTATTCCTGGAGCTGTTATTAGCTCCCAGGCTCTCCCCTGATTAAATAATGACCCAGGATCACTCACTTAGGTGTTTCCCATTTTCATTACACCCCCAGCCCGAGGCACTCCCACTCTGGTGTATCTGCATTCACTGCTGGCACTGCTTATAGGCAGATGTTACTAAATCATCCGATTTGTGTGCACTGAGTATGCCTCTCACACCAATTATTAAAAGCTTGCAATTTTCAGGGGGAAAAAAACTTCACTTTTACAAATAATTAGGTTGGGATTTGATCTTCCCTGCAGTAAAAGAACACTAATGACTCCCTTTCCATCAATGGTATTCTTATCTTGGATTTTGGGACAGTACAAGGAGTTATTCTTGCTGACAGCAGACAGGAGGCCCTTCTCATGATTTTTTATTGGAACTGCACTGGGGGACACCTTGTCAGCCTGCACCTGAGCTTCCAAACAAGTCGTTAGCATGTCCCAAACGAGCCCAGTACCTCCCAGCTCCCACCCCTGTTTCCTCAAATATTACTGACCTAACTTATAAAAACTGGCCCTGATTTCTTGCAGGTACAAAGGCAGCACTGTAGGTTTTCATGTAGTTTGAAGTGGTCCAACAACAAAAAATAAACAAACCAATTCAAAAATGGGCAAAGGACATAAATAGACATTTCTCCAAACAAGATATACAAATGGTCAATAAGTATATGAAAAGATGCTCAATATTACTGATCATCAGGGAAATGCAAATCAGTGAGATACCACCTCACACCTGCGAGGATGACTATTATGAAAACCCAGAGAATAACACGTGTTCATGAGGATGTTGAGAAATTGGAACCTTTGTGCACTGCCAGTGGGAATGGAAAATGGTGAAGCTGCTATGGAAAATAGTAAAGCACTTCCTCAAAAAACTAAAAACAGAATCACCACACTACCCAGCAAATACACTTCTGGGTATACACCTGAGAGAGCTAAGGTGGGGTCTCAGACAGATGTTTGTGTAGCCGTGTTCATAGCAGTTATTTCCACCCTCATACCCACTGACAGGTGAATGGATAAACAAAATGTGGTCCGTACATACAACAGAATATTATTCAGCCTTAAAAAAAAAAAGAAGTTCTGGCACGTCCTACAACAGGGATAACCCTGGAAGACATTGTGCTAAGTGCAAGAAGGCAGTCACATAAAGACATAGACTATAGCTAGATTCTGTTTGTTTGAGTTTCTGAGAAAAGATTCAGAGAGACAGAAAGTAGAATGTTGGTTGCAAGGGGCTGGGGGCAGGGGAATGGGAAGTTATGTTTAATGGGAACAGAGTTTCAGTTTTCCAAGATAAAAAGTTCTGGAGACGGCGGCGCCTATAGCTCAGTGGGTAGGGCGCCAGCCACATACGCCCAGCCTGGTGGCTTCAACCCCAGCCAAGGCCTGCTAAAATAATAATGACAACTGCAACAAAACCTAAAAATAGCCAGGCGCTGTGGCGGGTGCCTGTAGTCCCAGCTACTTGGTAGGCTGAGGCAAGAGAATCACTTAAACCCAGGAGTCGGAGGTTGCTGTGAGCTCTGATGCCCCGGCACTCTGTCTCAACAAATAAATAAATAAATAAAAAGTTGTGGAGATGGATGGTGGTAACACAAGATTATAAATATGTTTAATGCCACTGAATTGTACAATTGAAAATGGTTAAAACAGGGCAGTGCCTGTGGCTCAGTGAGTAGGGTGCCAGCCCCATATACCAAGGGCGGTGGGTTCAAACCCGGCCCCAGCCAAACTGCAAGAACAACAACAAAAATATTTGGGCATTGTGGCGGGCGCCTGTACTCCCAGCTACTCAGGAGGATGAGGCAAGAGAATCATCTAAGCCCAAGAGCTGGAGGTTGCTGTGAGCTGTGATGCCATGGCACTCTACCAAGGGCAACAAAGTAAGACTCTGTCTCTTAAAAAAAAAAAGAAAAAGAAAATGGTTAAGACAGTGATTTTATGTTATGTATATTTTACCACAATAAAAAAAACTACTGAAAAAAAGTTCAAGAGGTTCACCATCAGGACTGGTCAGACAGGCAACTATGTGGCCTCAGCAGGCTGTGAGTAGCACTAGTCCTCACCGCCCAGAGACACGGGTCACTATCATCCATGCCAAACCCCTCTGAGCCCCTCTGAGCACCTGGGTTCAGCCTAATTCACATGCTACAATAGCCAGCACCCTGAGGCTAGTTGGTGACTCCCAGCTGACTAGAGGAAGAGCCCTCAAAAATTGGGAGAATGTGGGGGAGCAGCCAGGAAAGATGCACCCACACCTGGCTCCTCTTAAGGCCTCTGCTCACCGCAATCTGGCCGCAAGAAAGAAGAAATACTATTTCATATTCTAACAATAATAACCTGAAAGTTTAACTTGATTATGTTAAACTATCCCATAGTTTTGATGCAATATATCTTGAGCTCACAGTAGAATAGACTTTGTAAAAGTGTTTGCAGAGTGGTTGGTGGTCCTGATCTAGAAAATCTCTATTTGGCCATACTAAGGGAGTTTCACACCTATAGTAAACATAGATGACCCCAGCCCACTCCCCAGTCTCGGATTCTCCCAGCATGCACAGATCTGGACCTCGCCAATCCCAGGATTCTCCCAGCATGCACAGCGCTGGACCTCCCCAATCCCAGGATTCTCCCAGTATGCACAGCTCTGGGCCTCCCCAGTCTTGGGATTCCCCAACCCTGGCTCTGGAGAAGGACATTGTTGTCCCCTGCTGGTGAGAATCTCAGACAACATAAATCCACATTTACTAATTAAACCTCCAGCATTATCAATTTAAGGCTTAGAATTGACTTTTTACCTCCTAAAACCTTCATAACTGCTTTTCTTACTATGCTAGAATTTTATCTCAGTTAAAATTTTCTTCTTTGCATCCTACTAAAACCATTAATAAGCCATGTTTAAGACTCTATCTCCCATTTATGTTGAGCAGACTAAATGAATCAACGCTGGCTTTTAGTCTGTTGAAGAGAAAAAAATCGGACTACTGCTAATTCAACTAGTATTTTAAAATTCAGAGATGAAAAACGTTTTAATATTGCCCATCTTTAATTTATGGTGATAAACATGAGAGGCCATTGCTGGCAGAGCCCTGGCGGTTGGGGGGAGTAGGTGGAGGCAGGCACCCAAACGCATTTGGCAGGGTCTGGCCTCAGACAATTTCGCGTCATCTGTTCTGCAGAATGTTGACACACACACGGACTCGTTTGAGGAGGAGCCCTTTCAAGGCACTGCCTTCTCCTTCACAAGCCACTGACCCCAGGTCTGCTCACACTCTGTGATTTGCTCTTTCTTCCCCATGGTGGCATGGTGGTCATCTCTGACACCTAAGAAAGAAGAAAATCCAAATTGATTCGCAGACAAAAGCCTCAGCACACACAGCCTGTCGCATCTTGAATAACTACAGAGTTGACTCAGATCAAGAGGTCTGAGACCCCTCTATCCTGGTAGAAGGGAAGGAGCCAGGCAGGCACCAGCATTGCCCAGAAGTGGAACCCGTAGCCAGCTGGAGGCAGCCTGGAAACTGAGGCTCCCAGGTCCCCCCAGGGAGAAAATGCAGGGCCCAGTGGCCCAGCCAGGCAGGATGACACCTGCCCAGGGCTGCCAGGGCTTTCCCAAATTCAGAGGTGGTGACCTCACTACACCAGGCACTTGCTGTCCACATGAAGAAAATATCAAAGAAGTTTGATTTACTATTCCAATGCAACATTTCAGCATCTATAATAAAATCATTCATTTTAATATGAAATACAATGTTTAAGTAATTCTCGTCATGGAATAAGATCAGCACTCCTGGAGATGCAGCGTCTTTATCTGAACACACCGTGTGTGTCCATCATGCCTGGACTGGAGGAGTAATCCCGTCTACAGACTTACACTCCCCAGGCAGGGAGGGACTTAGCCAAAGACACAAATTTCCTTCCCCACACATCTCCTCCTATCAGCCGAGATGGAGCCAGGAAGAATGAGGCAAAGACAGCCTCTCACACTGGAATCGCACTCCTCCCCTCAAGGCCCATTGGGGCAAAGGCAGCCACTCTGAGATCGCCACCGGCAAGTCCCCAGTGTGGCCTCAGGGCCTGAGAGCAGCCAGGCCTCCACGCCATGGCATCACGTGTCCTTTATTACCAGCTAAGGATGATAAACAAGTCCCTGCTAGGCCAGCAGTCAAGTCCTTGGCGGGTCTGTACACACCCAAAGTTCTTGTCATTCGTTGTTTATATTATTTATGGATACAGAGTGGCCTCTTTCCAAGTAAACTATTACTCTCTGTTGGACTCTGATATATTAGTGTGATGTGGCAAGTGTTAAAATATTGTACACAAAATGAACTCCAAATGAAAGGGAAATGAATCTTCCGGCCTAGTGATAGAAATTTCCAGAAACCTATTGAAATCTATGTATTTAGAACATTAGAAAATGGAAAGTAGTAAAACATTGTGAGTTGTTGCTTAATGCACCTGACAACAACCCTGAGGAGGGTCCAGGCCCCTCGGGCCCCCATGTTCACAGCGGACACACACTTTCCAGTGGCAGATTTCAAAACTCCTCACAGGCCACGTTCAACCAGGAGTGAATCCAATGCCCGCTGGTGACTCACAGCCTAGTTGCTGGGCTCAGGGCCATGCAGGCTCTGCCCTTGAGTCCTGCAAAGGCTTTCTTCCCAGCTACCATATACCATATGGTATACCATAAGGTATACCATATACCAAGCCCTGGAGAGAAGCTGGGGAGCCCTGAGGATTCATTGCCAGGGATGGGGCAGGCCATCAAGCAGGCCTTCAGGGCAATTTTGGGGCCACATTCAGGAGAAACTCAGGCACAGAGGCCCCAGAAACTCTTCCAAGGGCCTGAGAGTCTCAAGTCAGACTAAATTCATAACCAGAAGAATCAGAAATCTCTGCGGTCTCAGACCAGTGGGGGTCTCATCATAGCAGAGAGCTGAGGGGACAGCAGGGAGCGGGGTGAGGTCTGCTGAATTCTGGAATTAGGAGCAGGACATTAATTCTTCTGGACACGGTGCTGCCCCAGGACACAGAGTCTGAGGTCCCTCTTTCCCAACACCCAGTGTCAACAGCAAATCCTGGCAAGTCCCACCCGGTCTTTGTGTCCCTGCGGGCTGGGACAGTGGCAATCAGCGGGCAGTCAGGGGGATCCCAGACCAGACTCCAGACCAAGGCTTATGTAGAGGGTTTAAAGCAGGCATCCTCAAACTTTTTAAACAGGGGGCCAATTCACTGTCCCTCAGACCATTGGAGGGCTGGACTATAGTTAAAAAAAAAAAAAGAAGAAGAAAACTATGAACAAATTCCTGTGCACTCTGCACATATCTTATTTTGAAGTAAAAAACAAAATGGGAACAAATACAATTCACACCGCTTCATGTGGCCCGCGGGCTGCAGTTTGAGGACGCCTGGTTTAAAGCATCTTCAGAGAGGTAGAGGCCTTTCCTGGCCCTCAAGAACACACAGCCATGTGCTATGTCCGGGATAAAAGTATGGTCCCTTCCTTACTGTTTTGCAAATAACGTCTTTTCAGAAAGTCCTCCTAGCACCTCCCAGCCCCACCCTTAAAATGCCAGAAGTTTCCAAATGCACGGGCTCCTCTCGCAGCCCCATCTGTCCCTGCTGCAGACTATCCCCCCACGGCCACTGGGGTGCCCAGGCTCACAGCCATGCCTGCACCTGCACTCTGCTGCTCAGGCCATCAGACACTGCCCCAAATGCCCATGTGTCGGGCCGAGTGGCCTCCACAGGGCCCAGGGGTCACCACACAGCAGCACCAGCCTCTGGCTGTCCCTTCCCCCAAGTGCCCTCTGATGTCCAGAGCTCTTCCCGACCCACCCCCAGTTCATCAGAGTGGCCACTCCAGAGCTGAACCTCACGAGGAGAAGGTCCCTACCCAGGTCCCTGTTGGGAGGCAGCAGGCCTTGTTTGTCCTCACACAGCCCCGGGAACAGGCAGGACAAGAGGGCCTTGCACCCATGCTTGCCAGCTCCCACCTGAGGACAGATCCCAGCAGCTGTGACCAGAGAGCCCAGTCCAGGTGCCATCCCTGCTTGGGCCAGGCATGGCAGGCAGGGTTGCCAGGCAGAGGATGTGGTAACCCTGGGAACTGGCTTTGGAAGGGGTGGGCTCTGTTCCCAGATGTTCCAGGGACAGCCCACACCTGGGCCCTGACACCACCAAACAGAGCCTGCAGGCAAGCTCCAAGCCAGCACCTGGAGGGGCCCCTCACACAGCTCCTGCTGAAGCTGGAGGATGATCCTGGCTTAGACACCCTCAGCAGACGACCCCACAAACAGAGGGGGTCTATAAGCCGAGCTTCCCAGAGCCAGGAGCACGGGGAGAAATCGGGGGGGGGGGGGGGGACGGAAGGACAGGCCAAGACTGAGGACAAGGATGACGTGCCCAGGCCAGGCCACACTGGTGCAGGGTGACCTGATCTCCCTGGGAAGGAGAGGTGCTTGGCTGTCCCTGCACCAGAAGAAGGAAGCTTTGTCCTGGTTCCTCTCATCTGGCCATTCTCTCCTCTGTGCTCGGAAAGGCTTTGTTCCCAGTGTGCTGGGGGTCTGAGTGAAACAGCGCCCGAAGCAGCTTCTCCCAGGAAGTGGTCAGCAGGCCCCTGGGAAGCCATCAGAGCAGCATCCTGGTTCCCAGAGGTGGAGGTGCCAAGCCCTGCTCCAGAAACCCGTGGACACCTGCCATCTCAAACCCTGTTGAAGGCTCACTAAAGAAACTGATACCCTCTTCCTTGAACTTGAGAGGAAGCCAGACTCACGTGCAAAATGCAGCAGTCAATGGGGTATCTGAACAGTATCTCTCAGAAATCAGAACCTTGTCCCCCAGGGGCCAAGCCAGGAGAAGGGCTCTGCACCAACTGCTAAGAAATGGGCACCTCCTTTGCTTTCCTTCTTTCTTTCTAAGAATGACAGGCAAGTGCCTTTTTTGCTCATCCTTAAAACAGTGAAAGTCAAGAGAACAAGAAGATGGAAAATGCAAAGGAGGAGGGAAGAGTGGTGGCTGGACAGAGCGCCTGGAAGTCCCGATAAACCCCAACAATGCCTGCCTCCTGTTACACGTTCTCCTGATTATTTGCTGGCAAATTAGCAAAAGTCCAATAAAATCTAAGTTACCTCCAAAGCCCAGTCGCCAGGCTTCAGTGAGGTGCAAAGGCGCCACCCTGTGTCGCATCCTCGTCCTCCAGCACTAGCGTCTGCAGCTGAGCGCCCATGTGGAGCCACGGAGTCTGCACCTTCATCATCTTCACCAACGTCTGCACCATCCTGCAGCGTAGCCCAAGGAAGGAGCCAGCTCTGCTCCCTGGACCCCTGAGGTTTGGACATCCTGAGCCCCAGCCGAGGACACCCTGGCTCAGCCGGGGCAGACGTGTCTCTCCCAGCTGGGTTGACGGCACCCCAGCACCGCACTGTGGAGTAGGCAGGGTGAGTGGGAGTTTTCTGAATTATTTAGGATTGTCTTTGTGACCTGCACACAAGAGTGTGCTGGCCCTGCCTGCACTGTCCCTGCCCTGTCCCTCCAACAAGGTCTTAAGAAAGGAGTCATAGGCTGCTTTCCCCGGTCCCTTCCACTGCTACTGCTTCAAAGGGGCTACCATTGTCACTGCATGTTTCGTGTTTGGGGCAGGGAAGGCCCAGGGACAGGTGTTGGGCCTCAAGTTATCCCCCCTCCCCAGGCAGCTTCAGGGGGCCCATCACAGGCATCTCCACAGCCCCTGTAGGCCCAGCCTCAGTGCTCCAGGTGAAGGGGAGTGGACACACCCAGGCATTAAAATACTGTGGCCAAGAACGCTGCCCACTCAGGGCTTGAAGGGGCTTCTCCCTGGGCCAGGACAGGGGTCGGACACAGTCGCACCCAAGGCCCCACCATACACCCCACTCATTTCATGTATCTGGGACACCGACCCACATGGCACAGTGTCAGGGCTGACCCCAAGGCCATGAAACAGCAGCAAAGCAGCAGAGAACCCCCTGCCCAAGGCCATGGTCACCTACAGTGTCCAGCCCTTCACCCTGGGGAAGACAGGCCCTCAGTACAACCCTTTCCAGGGGCTCTGGAATAGCCACGTGGCCTTGCCCCCAGGATCTCCCTGACCCCACTGTCTGTGAGGGCCAACTGACCCCAACTGCCCCCTGACCCCACTGTCTGTGAGGGCCAACAAATGAGGCGGCAGGGCTCAGGTGGGGCTGGCTCCACAGGGAAGACCCCAGGAAGGCCAACTCAAGCTGGGGTCTGAGCCCAGCCTCATGCCTACAGCTCAGGGGGCTGAGGGGTTCTGAGCATAGGGCTGAGGTCCCCTCCCCCTGAAACCCACACCTGCCTCTCTTTGTGGCCTATCCCTCTTCAAGGCAGCCCTTTTGCCCCTCATGCCTGGAGGGGCAGGAGGAGGGGCTGCCAGGCGCTGATGCCAGTCCCACCCCTCCCACACCACCCTCTCCTATCTGGAGGGCCAGGGTCAGGGTGGGGGGACATGGAGACACACTTTCACCTGCTCTGACTGGGGGCTTCATGCTCAAGGCTTGGGTGGGCCCCATATCAGCCATGTGGCCTTGGAGAAGTTATTTCCTCTTGCTGGGCCTCAAGTTTCCTCATCTGCAAGAGGAGATATTAAGAGTCCAGATCCTACTAGGCCAGCCGCACCCCCACCAGGGTGTCGCTGGGACGCTGCCCTGGCTCTGCCTCCCTCTGTCTCCTGAGACGCCTGGTGGACAGGAGACTCCCTGTGTCCTGGCCCGACATATGGCCCCAGCTGTCCCTTATGGTGTCCCACAAACAAACAAGCCCTCTCAGGTATTACAGGCCTAGAATATAGGATCCAATATTTTAATCTAGAAAAGTTTTGCTTTAAAGGATAACTAAATCCACCTGTTCCACTGAGGCCAGGCAGCACCTTCCCAGGTGGAGGGAAGGCCAGAGTGGCCGAGGCTGGAGTGTGGGAGCTCTGACAGTACAGGGACCACCAGGCAAGGGGTGGGTGGGGGCTCCTGGGCACTGCAGAGGGGGCAAGGAGGGGCTGAGAAGAGCTTCACACACTAGGCAGGTCTGGCTGGAATGAGGAGGAAGGTAAGAAAAGAGGCGTCTACACAGCAGTAGTGTGGAGAGAGGTGCTTCTTGAAAGATGTCTCCACTATTAACTCTGAAAAATAACTTCTTAATTCATTTTAGAAGAGAACCCAAAAATAAAAAATAAAAATAAATAAAAGATGACAACTTTTTCCAGTAACTCAGTAAACTTTTTTTTTTGAGACAGAGTCTCAAGCTGTCACTCTGGGTAGAGTGCCATAGCGTCACAGCTCACAGCAACCTCAAACTCCTGGGCCCAAGAAATTCTCTTGCCTCAGCCTCCTAAGTAGCTGGGACTACAGATGCCTGCCACAACGCCCAGCTATTTTTTGACCCAGGCTGGATTCGAACCTGCCAGCTGTGGTATATGCTGGCGCCCTAGCTGCCTGAGCTACAGGCACCAAGCCAACTCAGTAAACTTTTAATAGAGCAGAATTTCCCCAAGTCAACAAAGAACAAAAGCCTGTAGCTCATAACACACTCAAGTGATGAGAGGCTAGATGCTTTCTGAGTCAGGAGCAGGACGGGTGGTGTGTGTGTGCACATGTATGCGGGGTGTGTGTGTATGCATGTGTGCAGTGTATGGACATCTGTGTGGTGTGGTATGTGCATGCATATGCGGGTTGTGTGTGCATGTGTGCAGTGTGTGGACATGTGTGTGGTGTGGTATGTGCACACATATGCAGGGTGTGTGTGTGCATGTGTGCTGTGTGTGGACATCTGTGTGGTGTGGTATGTGCACACATATGCAGGGTATGTGTGTGCATGTGTGCATGCGTGCCATGTGTGGACATGTGTGTGGTGTGGTATGTGCACACATATGCAGGATATGTGTGTGCATGTGTGCATGCGTGCCGTGTGTGGACATGTGTGTGGTGTGGTATGTGCACACATATGCAGGGTGTGTGTGTGCATGTGTGCCATGTGTGGACATCTGTGTGGTATGGTATGTGCACGCATATGCAGGGTGTGTGTGTGCATGTGTGCATGCGTGCTGTGTGTGGACATGTGTGTGGTGTGGTATGTGCACACATATGCAGGGTGTGTGTGTGCATGTGTGCATGTGTGCCGTGTGTGGACGTGTGTGGTGTGGTATGTGCACGCATATGCAGGATGTGTGTGTGCATGTGTGCATGTGTGCCATGTGTGGACATCTGTGTGGTATGGTATGTGCACGCATATGCAGGGTGTGTGTGTGCATGTGTGCAGTGTATGTGCATGCATGTGGTGTGGTGTATGTAGATGTGTGTGCAGGTGTGTGTGCACATGCAGTGTATGTACACATGTGGTTCTGTGTACACTGGTGTGGTGTGCCTTTGTACATGGTGAGTGACTGAGTTCACATTAGTCAATTTAACTGCACATTTCCTTTTGCCTCCCTGGGTTTTCCTGTGCCTGTCCCCCAATGCCTGCATCCTTATTAAGCTCAGCAGCTCTCCTGCCTCCTCCAGAGGAAGGACTGCTGTCAGGCCGGTCTCTGAAGGGAACAGGGGTGTGTTTCTGTCACACACACCCAGGAATGGGGCTGGTAGTCCCTGCAGGGAAGGTCTTCAGGCAGAAGCACCCCTGTGGACCCTGCTAGGGGGGAGGACACAGCCACTCACAGCACTTCAAAGAGGCAGAGGACACTTCTACCTTCTCCTCTCTTGACTTTTTAAATTACAAATAAATCACAAGGCTGGGCATGATGGTGCTGGCCTGTAGTCCCAGTTACTCGGAAGGCCAAGGCCAAGGATGGCCTGAGCTCAGGAGTTTGAGGCTATAATGAACCCTGATGTGCCACGGCACCACGCCGGCCTGGATGACAGAGCAAGACCCTGTCTGTAAAAAAACATAACAAGTACATCACAGGGCATATGTGTCCCCCAGAACATGTAAAATCATCACACCCACAAACAGGACCAGCCAGGGCTCTCCAAGTAGAGCCTCCCCCATGAGTCAGGGACACGAGGCCCAGCTCTGCCTCCTCTGGCCAAGGCCCAGAGACAGCCACTGGCCATAGAGGCCCCCAACCCCAAGGGCAGTGTCCTGTATCTGCCCAGCTACCATGGCTGGACACAGGTCAGCTGCCAGAATGTGAGATGCATCATCCACACCAGCACACAAGGACCAGAGGGCAAGGCCCAGAGCCCATGTCAGGGTGAGAATAGAGTCAGGACACAGCCTAAGGGGCTTCTCACACTCAGTCGCAGAAAAAAAGCGTCTCCTATCAGGCTTGTCTCACCTCAGGTGTGCACTGAGCCACCCCTGCGGCCCTGCTCTAGGGTCCCAGAGTGCAGGGACACGGCCACGTCAGCACCGTGCAGAGGAGCAGGCTTAGCCAGCTTTCCATAGCCAGAGCACGCTGTGGCACAGACGCGCCACGGCACCTGGACGCTGCCAGGGGCAGCAGCGCCCCACACACCCGTCCCACTCAATCTGAAGGTGCCATGCTGGACCAGGCACCTCAGGCCAGTGGTGGTCATGGATGCTGGTACCTCGACAGCGAGGGCTGGGAGCCACAGTAGTGTCCCCCACCTCTGAAGACCAACAAGAGCACAGCGCATCAGGCTCCTGTTTCCAGGGAGCGTCCATTTCCTCTCCTTTGACCTCATAACTCCCGTGGGAGGCTGAGCAAGAGTGTTATTCTTACTTACCAAGGAGGAAGTGCATTCGAGGTGGGAATGCACTTGTGGTGGAAGTGCACTCGCAGCCTCCTGCTGAAGCCATGTTGAGAACTTGGTGACTGGGAGTCAGGAGGCTGCTCTGTTCACCCCCACTCCTGAAGAGGCTCACCTGGGCCAAAGGCATCTCCAGTTTCACTCCCATTCCCAGAGATTTCAAGGCACCAACACCATGGTCTTTCGGTGCCCAGGCTCACAGACACAGGCTTGGACCCGTCTTCAGAGCTCAGAGGGCCTGCGACTCTCCGCAGCCAGCACTTCCAGCTGCTCCTAGATCGTGTTGGGAAGGGCACATCCTTGCATTTCCTGTTGTGAGCTGATTTTACAATTCCCTCTGTTTGAACAATTGCCAGGAGACCCAGAGAGTCAAGACTCAGTAACTACAGCTCTCTCCACTTTTCTGGGAAGGGGGGGGGACACTTCCCCAACAGGAGGACATCTCTGAAGTCAACAGGCTCAGAGAGCAAAGCCCAGGTAATCGTGAGGGTTTCCCCAAAAGAGGCAGGTTGGAGCAGAGGCCAAGACTGGAGAGAAGATGACAAAGGCAGCCAGGAGCATCCTCCCAGACCAGCGGAGGAGCCCTGTGTGCCTGGAGGGAGCCGAGCCTTTGCTGCAGCCCCTGAAAGTCATCTATCAATCAGGCTGACACTTCTCCCAGGAGAAGATGAGAAGACCCACACTGTTAGGGAGCCTTTGATATACAGAATTCCCAGGTTACTAAGATAAATGGGGGGAAGACATGACACTTATTGTGCATAATTTGAATTCAAATAGGCCCCTCTGAAGGAAAGTTACAAGATATTCTGAACTGTGTCTGTGCCTTCAGTTCTGCACCCTTTGTGACCACTTGGGTGCTAAACTGCTTCAGAGCCACCTTAATTTTTATAATTAAAAACAACCATATTGTGAAATATTGTGAAGCTAGTATTTTTATTTTGAAGTGAAGTTATCCCCATCTGTGAATTATTTCTTTTCTTAAAAAAAAAGCACTTAAAATGAGCGTTTTTCTTGCTTTTAAAACTCAAATTTAAAAACAAGAAACTCAAATAGCTAACAATGATCCAAAAATGCAGAGAAATGCACAAATTCAGGTGCATAAGGAATTTAGAAAGGAGAGACTTCCCCAAGGGCAGGCCAGACTCTGAAGAGCCCCAGCTCCAACTCACAGGGTATGGCTCTGGTCCCTTGGAGGCCCACAGCCCCTCCTACCCTCCAAAACACAGAATAGAGAACCCCCCCATCCCACCCCCATACCATTGGCTTGACTGTGCAAAAATGCCCTGGGCCGCCCAGGGGCTGGGGCAGCCCTCTCCACCAGGGCCACCTGCACTCTCCAACTTCCTGTGGATTTGGGGTCGTTATAATAAACACAATTTCTAGCTGCTATAATTGGTGCTGTGGTATGCTAGGGCCTTGCTGAACCTGGAGAGACCACCAGCTCCCTCTCTAGGCCAATTCGTAGAGACACCAAAAGATTGACCTGCAAGTGGGCCTTTCATATGCAAGCCAGCCACCTCAGAGTTCCTGTGGCTGCCACACTCAGAGCCAGGGTCCATCTGCCATGCTCTCTCTTGGAGCAGCTCCTACACCCTGAAGCCTGCAGGAATTACCCAATGGGCCAACCCTGGACAGCCTACCCAGCCTTGCTGTTCCTTCCCATGGAGATGGGACAGGGGCCCTTGCTCAGGGTCTCCCCTCTCGACGCCCTGCTGTCCAGGTGCCTCCACCCAGGTGTCTGGGCTGGTGTGCAGCTGCTGTGAGAGTTGACTGTGGAGGGTACCCAGCTTTTCCCAATTCTGTGTTGAGTGACATCACACTGATGGCTCAGACTTGGCTAGGGTATGAGTGTTTACACTGTGGGAATTGGCAAACACCAAACATCAGGGCTTTTTATTCCTTGAGAGTTGGTTTCCCAGCACACATTGCTTATAATTGGTTATTAGGGAAGCTATTTACAAAATTGTATCCACTCAATTTGCATCGTCTTCATATGTGAGTATGTCTCTGTGTGTGCATGGCAGTAGGAAGTGGCTCTAATCATAGCCCAGCATGTAAACACAGAGGGTGCCAAAAATTACACACCTCTGAAGAGAGGGGAAGACTGTGTTAAAATTGTCGCACTCCAGCTACAACTCTACAATCGCAGCACACGTGCTACTCTTCTTTTGTTATTGGCATATATGAATACTAAGATTTTAATACAGCTTTTCCTTTCTTGAAACATGCATATGTTCTTTTAACATGCCATGTTTGACATGCAGCTGATTTTGATTTTGCCAAAAATCAAAGTAACAAAGCTATCCTCCAAAAAGTGAATGGATAAACATTCATACAATAAATATTATTCAGCAATAAAACTAAATGCACTCTCCAGCCGTGAGCAGACTTGGAGGAACCTTCAGTGCACACTGCTTAGTAAAAGGATGTCTGTCTTAAAAGACTGCCTATTTGTATGATTCAACTATAAAATGATTAACAGGCCAGGCACAGTGCCTAACAGCCATAATCTCAGTGATTTGGGAGGCTAAGGTGGGAAGATTACATGAGGCCAGGAGTTCAGACCAGCCTGGGCAACATAGCAAAACCCCTACAAATCTCTACAAAAACTTTCAAAATTAGCCAGGTATGGTGGTGCGCCTGTAGTCCTAGCTACTTGGGAGGCTAAAGTAAGAGGATCACCTGAGCCCAGGAGTTGGAGGTTATGAGTTGTGATCGGGCCTGTGCAACAGAATGAGACCCTGTCTCTGTAAAAAACAAAGATCAATGGTTGATAAGTGTTGGGGGAAGGAGTGAGGGTGGAAGAGACATAGCACAGGAAACTTTAGACCAGTGGTTCTCAACCTGTAGGTTCTCAACCTACAAATTGTATTAAATGGCCACGGCATTAGGATGGTTGAGAACTACTGCTCTAGACAGAGAGATGGAGCAGTATGATGCTGTGATGGCGGATTCAGACATGACGCATTTGTCAAAACCCACAGATTGTACAACACCAAGAGTGAAACCTAACGTAAACTTTGGACTTCAGTTAACAATAGTATCTCAATTCCGGTTCGTCAATTGTAGTATGTGTCCACATTAACACAAAATGCTAATCCTACCAGGATCCCTGTCTGTATGTGTGAGGGACGGCCTCATGGGAACTCTGCACACTGCATACTCAATTTTCTATAAACCTAAAGCTGCTCCAGAAAATAAAGTCTACTAACTTTAAAAAGCAATTAGGGTAATGTATTGGTTTTTTTAAATAAATGCAACTTTAAACGAGGTTCATAATATTCAAGACGTCATTCACAATTCTTCACGTTCCATGTGCCTCTGTGTGCCTGGAAAAATCCCCGACGACTCCCTTTTCTTGTGAAAAGCATCACCTGCTCAGAAGTGATCACTGCTTTCTCCTTTGCTTGAAGCCAAACAGGTGACTGTCCAGCAGTGAATGGTGTCCTGCGAGGCTAACACGAGCAGGGAGCGGGGTGGCGTGCCATCTCTCTGACTCTGTCCTTGGCCTTCAGTGGTGTCCCCGCACCTCACAGCGTGCCTGTGCTTCCTACACAGCCCAGGAAAGTCCCCTCAGTGTAGCTTCTGAAGAGGCCTCCCCACTGAACACAGCAGGTGCGCACGCGCTACACGTGAGGAGGGTTTGCTCTTGTCATTCCACAAACGTCAGGCAACACTGTGTTATTCCACAACCCCACAGGCTCAGTCTGGAGGGTGCCGTCTCCCCATCAGCAGCAGTCCACAAGGATATCCCTGAAACCCACATCGTCCCTCCTGGCCTTTGGTCAACACCCCTTCATCCTGTGGTGGAGGCTCCTCCATAATGACAAGACCTGTTCGGGGCTCTGCACACTCATATGCACACAGAGACACACACAGCCACACCCACACAGACAGACAGACACACACAGACACACCCACACAGACACACGCACAGACACACACACACAATCAGACACACAGAGACACACAGACACCCGCAAATACATACAGAGGTAGACAGACACACACACTCACACATTCGGAGCTACTGTCCACTCACACAGGGAAGCAGGTCACTGTGGATGTTCCCACGCCCCTCCTGGCCAAGAAACCCTGGGCTGCCCCCTTCCCCTGAGGCCAGGCCTGTCCCAGACAGCCCTGTCCCCCTGCAGGGGGACCCAAGGCCTTTGCAAAGGTGGCTGCCGAGGCCCCTTAGCCACAGTATTTTCAGATTTCTCTGAGGGTCCAGAGTCATTTAACACAGGTTCATCCTCGCACAGTTCTGGAGATCAGAAAGCAAAACAGTCTTGCAGGAACGGGGGTGGGGGACTGATTCCTCCTGGGGGCTCCAGGGCTTTCAGCTGCCCATACCCTCCCTCCCTGCCTCCTCTGGAGTGGCCTCTGGCCACTGGCTCACCCAGGACCCTATCCTCACATCAAGAGCCTGCACTTCAAGCCATGTGCAAAGTCCCTTTGCTCTGTAAGGTTGCTCTGGAGGGTTCTTGGCCTAGGGTGTGGCCATCTCAGGACTTGGGGGCCCATTATTCTGCCGAGCAGACATGCTACACAGTCCCCAGCCCCCGTGGCTCAGCTCTCAGATGTCCCCATCCTGGAGACATGGGAAGGGAGGGAAGGCCCAGATTTGTCTGTCTTTTTATCTTAAACTGAACGGTCAAGATTTTGAGACTGTCCCTTGGTTGTATGCTGGGAGAGAGCACCCCATGGGAAACACCCCCAGGGGAGGCAGAAGTCCAGGTTCCAGCCCACAAGTGCAGCCCCCTCTGGCCACGTGGGACCTACCTGCAGCCTGATTTGCCTCAGGGACCCTTCGGGGGTTCTGGGGTTTTCTCAAGAGAGGAAGGGAGCACCCAAACCTCAGCTAGGGGCTTCTTCCTGGCAGCTCAGACCAGAGGGGCGGGGGTGGAAAAAGGGCCGAGAGGTAGGAAAGGGCCTTTGGGCAGCCTGGTGTGGAGGAGCCTGGAAGCTCCTGGACACCAGCCTCAGTGGCGAAGGACTCAGGGCTTCCCGCAGCACAGGTGGTGCAGCTCAGCAGCTGATGGGAGACGCCTGCCCCGGCCTCCTCTTTCCCCTCATCTTGATAGAGGAAGGTGATGTTATTCCGGGCAGTCAGAGCCGTGCTGAGGGTCTCCCTGGGCATAACGTCCCACACTGTTTCACATTTTATAATATCTAGACTCAGGTTGAGGGCTCCAGCCTTGAGGTTAGAACTTAAATTGGGCTCTGATTCTTGGTGATTGTGAAGGCTTGAGCAATGTACTTAACTTCTGAAAGCCTCAGTTTCATTATCTGAAAAATGGTACAATACTTAGCTCAGAGAGTTTTGTGAGCATTAACTGATGTGCATGAAAACTGCTCAGTGCTGTTCGGGGCTGTATGGAACGTCCTCGTGCTGCCGAGAGCTCAGGCTGAGGCCTCTCCACTCCTGCTCCTGTAACCCTGGTGTTCTCTCCACCTCATTCGATTTATCATGCAAAGACGTTTTTAGGGAGGGAGTGAAGCTGACAGGGATGAAGGCTCAGGAGCAGGGCCAGCTGTGCTGTGGGGTTTTCCTTCTCATCAGAGGTTCTCAACCTGTGGGTCACGACTCCTTTTTTTTTCAGTTTTTGGCCGGGGCCCGGGTTGAACCTGCCACCTTCGATATATGGGGCCAGCGCCCTATTCCTTTGAGCCACAGGTGCCGCCTGCGACACCTTTTTAACAATGAAAATACATTGCGGCATTGGGAAGTTTGAGAACCACTGTTCTAAATGCGGCAGAACAGATCGAATTGCAGCCTTTCCCCCTCCCTCTCTCCTACCTTCCTTCCTTATTTCCATTTCTTTCTTCTCATCCTTCAGCATTTGAGAAAAATACCAAAATCTCAGCCTTTTGGGCCAGAGTAAAGAGAAACCGTGGAATGAGGTTTCCTGTCTTGCCACACTCCAGCAGGAGGAGGCAGCGGCATGGAAAAAGCCAGGGACAGTCTGTCACTCAGCTGCCTTCCCGGGCAGCTGGCTGAACGCAAGCACCCCGTGCACGCAGGGCCCAGAGGGAAGGGCAGACCAAGATATTACTTGAGCAAGTCTCTACACTTGGTTATTTCACATGGGAAGATTACAGCCCCCACCAGTAAGGCACATCAATGATAACTTGGAAGCTACTAAATATGAACTTGAAATAATACCTATTTGGTATTTTAAATGATATTTAAAAGTTGAACTCCAGATACATCAAAGAAAAAAATTTTTTAAGGTATTTGAGGGAACGCGACGCCTATGGTTCAAGCAGCTAAGGTGCCAGCCACATACACCTAAGCTGGCAGGTTCGAATCCAGCCTGGGCCGCCAAACAACGACGGCTGCAACCAAAAAAATAGCCTGGCGTTGTGGCAGGCGTCTATAGTCCCAGCTACTTGGGAGGCGGAGGCAAGAGAATCACTTGAGCCCAGGAGTTGGAAGTTGCTGTGAGCTGTGACACTACAGCACTCTACCCAGGGGGACAGTTTGAGGCTCTGTCTCAAAAAAAAAAAAAAAAAAGTATTTGAGGGAAGAATAATAGAGTCTGCCCTTCTGTTACTTTTTTTTAAACATTTCAGGCTGGAGTGAGTGACATCATCATTACTCACAGCAACCTCAAACTTCTGGCTCAAGTGATCCTCCTGCCTCAGCCTCCTGAGTAGCAGGGGCTCAGGTGTGTGCTGCCATGCCCAGCTATTTTTTTTCTATGTTTTGCTGGGATGGGTGTCTCACTATTGCCTTGAACTCCTGGGCTTGAACTCCTAGCCTCAAGTGATGCTCCTGCCTCAGCCTCCCAAAATCCTAGATTTACAGGTGTGAGCCACCATGCCTGGTCCTTTTTTTTCAAACTTTCAAGTTATAAACTCCTTTATAGGCTTGGAAAAAAATTAGATATGTGGTAAATTAGATTTTTTTTTTTTTTTTTTAGACAGTCTCAAGCTTTCGCCCTGAGTAGAGTGTCGTGGCATCATAGCTCACAGCAATCTCAAACTCTTGGGCTTAAGTGATTCTCTTGCTTCAGCCTCCCAAGTAGCTGGGACTACAGGCGCCCACCACAATGCCTGATTATTTGTCTGGTTGTAGTTGTCCTTGTTGTTTGGCACCCTAGCCACTGAGCACAGGCACCGAGCCAATAAATTAGATTTTTAAAACATCCATTTTATTGAGATATAACTCACGTGGGAGGTGGACAGGCTGACTTCTCAGCGGGGCACCCTGCCTGAGATAACTCTGTACACTTGTGTCCAGGCCTGCTCAGACTCTGTCGTAAGCTGGGGTAGAGCAGCGTCATTTCCCCAGTGTTGCTTCCCTGTTGCCTCTCAACCAGGCTGGGGTTCGAGCGACAACAACCCTGACAAATTCATGTGCAGTGTTAGCATCTGGTGCAATGAGCTTTGACAACTGTACACACCGTGTAGCTGCTGTTCCAATAAAATGGAACCAAATACTTCCGTCCACCCAGAAAGTCCTCTTCCGCTCTGCAGTCAATCCCTGCCCCACAGTAGTTTTTTCCCATCACTATGGAATAGGTTGGCCTGTCTTAGAATTTCAATCTTCTCTAGAGAAGCAGAGCCCATAAGACATGTGTGTATATATAAGAACTTTATTTTGAGGAAGTCACTCACACAGTTGTGGAGGTTGCCAAGTCCAGAATTAGTGGGGCGGGGCAGGCTGGCAGACTAGAAATTAGACAAAAGGTGATGTTGCAGCCTGGAAGCAGAACTCCTCTGGGAATCCTATTTGCTCTGAGGGCCTTTCACTGCCTGGATGAGGCCCACCCACATTAGACAGCATAATCTCCTTCACTCAAAGCCAGTTAACATCTACAGAACACCTTCACAGCAACACTTAGGTTAGCTTCAATTAAATAACCCGGTACTGCTCCCTAGCCAAGTCGACATGTGAGAGGAGTTGTGGTGGAATCACAGGATCAGGCAGCTTGTGCTGCTCTGTCTGCTCCTTCCGCAGAGTAGGACCTTTCTCAGATGTGTCCCTGTGATCTGTCTCAGCAGCCCCTTCCTCTGTGTTACGGGAACAGTGCTCCCTCATGTGACTGCAGGAGCTGGATTCTAAAACACCAGGCATTTCACAATGCAACTATGAGACCCAAAAAGTCATTTTAAAAAAGAAAATTGTTTTGCAATACCCAGGAATCCAAAGGGAGTAACTCACTGAGAACTTTAACGTTGTTAGCATCCTAAAATAGCTGGAAACCTCTGGCTGGTCAGACCATGCACGGTGGAACACAAGGAAGGCAGCTCTTTATTTTTAGGAATATGCTACGTTTGTGAGCTATATCTTGTTTTTGAATTTTAATTTTGCATTGTATAAGTTTAGCAAAAAAATAAAAATCTAGGGTGGCGCCTGTGGCTCAGTGAGTAGGGCACCGGCCCCATATACCAAGGGTGGCAGGTTCAAACCTGGCCCCAGCCAAACTGCAACAAAAAATAGGCGGGCATTGTGGCGGGCGCCTGTAGTCCCAGCTGCTCGGAGGCTGAGACAAGAGAATCGCCTAAGCCCAGTAGTTGGAGGTTGCTGTGAGCTGTGATGCCACAGCACTCTACCAAGGGTGATAAAGTGAGACTCTGTCTCTAGCAAAAAAAAAAAAAAAAAAATCTAATTCAATGGAAGGTAAAATATTTAATTCAGTGGTAGCAGGTTAACCAAAAAATACATTCTAAACTAAACCTAATTATCGTGCCATATTGAAAAGATACATTTTTAACACACACTAAATCAAGTACTTATAGAAGAGCCTGATAACTGGCTCAGTTTCTCACGAATTCCTGAGATGACTAAATCTTTTTTTTTTTTTTTTTTTTTTTTTTTTGAGACAGAATCTCATCCTGTCACCTCAGGTAGAATCCTGTGGCATCACAGCTCACAGCAACCTCAAACTCCTGGACTCAAGTGATCCTCTTGCCTCAGCCTCCCAGGTAGCTGGGACTACTAGTGCTCACCACAGTGCCTGGCTAGTTTTTCTATTTTTAGTAGAGATGGGGTCTCACTCTCGCTCAGGCTGGTCTTAAACTCTTGAGCTCAAGCAATCCACCGCCTCGGCCTCCCAGAGTGCTGGGATTACAGGCATGAACCAACACACCCAAATCTAAATCTACATTTTAAAAAAGAGATTACAGCCCAATTTTTCTGCAATCCTTCTCAACAGAGTGTTGTAGGTATTCACTGACTTTGATTCCCAGTGTGAATGAAAATAAAATCTTAAACCCTCCTAGATAACTGAATGGACCCCCTCTTGGCCAAGAGTACCCCAAAATACCTTGAAGCGGAGTTTCTGGCCACATAAAGGGAGGTCAGGCACGCCTCATCACGTCCATTCCCTTCTTGGAGATGTCCTTTTGATTGCAGCCACTGTTATCCTAAATAACCATTACAAAGAGAGCACTACTGGACAGGCCCTGGTGAGGTAGAATGGGTCAATATCTGGAGATTCTTCATTCACTGCCAAGGCCTGAGTCATAGATAAGTTTGGAGACTGGGGCTTGGTGTCTGTAGCACAGAGGTTACGGTGCCAGCCACATACACTGAGGCTGGCAGGTTTGAACCCAGCTTGGGCCAGCTAAACAATGACAACTGCTACAAAAAAATAGCCAGGCCTTGTGGTGGGCATCTGTAGTCTCAGCTTCTCAGGAGTCTGAGGCAAGAGAATCACTTAAGCCCAAGAGTTTGAGGTTGCTGTGAGCTGTGAAGTCATAGCACTCTATGGAGGACAACATAGTGAGACTGTCTCAAAAAAACCGCCAAAAGATTGGAGACTGGACTCCATGGCACCAAGGACCCAGGGCACTTACATACCCAGTGAAGTGTTCACTGGCTATAAATTTAGTCTAAACAGAAATACTTTGAAGAAATAGCCACCTTGAAAACAATCTATGGGGAGATCTGTTTGACATATACTATGCTGAATAATAACATCACTTGGTGCTGCATTTGCTGTAACAGAATAAAAATAACAAAGAGAAACAAGAAAGCAGAACAGCTCTTTGGGGAGACATCCTTGCTGTTCTAAGGAATTGCTGGCTTTTCTGTAAATTGAAGTGGAACTGTTGTTCTCTCATCCACTTCTCTGTTGCTTGGTTTGGGTGACAGGTGGATGGACTCAATGGTTCGGCAACACCATTCAGTGTTGTATTCATTCAGCAACCTGTAATTCATTAACAGGCCTAAGATTAAGCAACACAGGGCTTGAACCACACCTGCAGATCACCCATTTACTTAACAGATCATTTGAGTCTGGGTATGTGTCTGGTAGCTTGTCTCTGATTGGCAGACTTCCTTAACTTAAAACATTACAAGCCTTTTAACCAATTACAAATCAAAGAATCTTTAAACCCATCTGGAACCTGTAATTCCCCTACTTCTAGGTGTCCTGCCTTTTTAGGCTATTCCAATGTATATTTTTCATGTATGACTGATGACTTTACATGTAATTCCTGTCTCCCTGAAATGTATAAAACCAAACTGTAACCCAACCAACCACGGGGAGACCACTGGCTCAAGACTTCTTGGGTATGGTTCTGAGTCATTGTCACTCACACTTAGCTCAGAATAAATCTCTTTATTTTACAGTTAAGCTTCTTTTCAGTTAACACTTTCCTGCCACTCTCCCTGAAGTCCTCTCCAAACTGTGTGCCCATCCGCTCCATAGTAACTGTTCTCAGTCAGTAATAGCCGCCCAGTAGCTACCGCCAGTGGCTGACCCTCAGCACTCTTCCCACAGCGTCTGAGAGCTGGCCCTTCCATCTTCACCAGGCTCCACACCCGACTCACTCACGGTTGTCTGGGAGCCCAGGTGACCAGCTGCTTCTCCTTGGCCTCCCACCTTGAGGGCTCTGTCCTTGGTGCTACCCCCATCTATCCTCCCTCCTGAGATGATCTTACCCAGTTTCCTGACTTGAAATGGCCTCTGAGTCCTCTGGATTTTAAACTTCTGGCCCCGGCAAGTGGCTGCGCTGAGAGTTCTACGCATTTATAGTCAAACTATGGGTGGTCTGCAGCCCTTCCCATCTCAGGGCCTGGAAAGTCCATCCTTCCAGGTTCTCAGACCACCTGAGCACAGTCCCTTCTACACAGCATCAATTCCATCCCCACATCCTGGGGGTACTGCTTTTGACTGGTTCTCACCATACCCTACTAACACATGTCTGTCTTGCCTGAACAACCCTGCTGGTCACCCCACTGTTCTCCCTGCCTCGCTCCTCGGGTCCCCACAGGCTGTTCTTAGCTAACTGGCCACAGCAACCCCAATAAAGCCCAAGTCAGTCTTGACCCTCTGCTCAGGCACCACAACCCATCTCCCTCATGCCAGCCTTCCGTCCACTCATTCGGCTCCCTGCCCCACTTCTGCATGTGTCTTAAACAGGCCAGCTGTGGTCCTACCTCTTGTGTTTGCACTTGCTGTACCCATTCCTTGGCACAACCTTCCCCCAGGTTTCTGCGTGACTGGGCCCCTCAGCTCCTCCTGCAGCCTTAAAACTGCAACTCTCCCGGTACACACTCCTTTCCCTCCCTCTCTGCTTTATTTTTCTCTTCAGTTTCATCTGATTTATTACAGGTTTTGTCTTATTGTCTTCTTCACTGAAATATAAGCTCTACCAGGGCAGGGATTTACCCCTGCCAAGTCCCCAGGACTGTGAACAGCCTGCAGCCCACAGGAAGGGCTGACCAATAAATATCTGTGGGGTCGACAAGTATTCCTGACGGCAGAGACTGTCTTTGAGAGGTACAATGTGATCATTGCCAATTTCACACTATACTTGAGAAAAGTTACAAATAATGGACATCAAATTCATAAATGAATACAGACAGTGCCTGATTTAAGATGGCTGGATTTGCGATTTTTCGACTCCGCAATGCGTTTAAGGGGCACTAAATGCACTTTCGACCTATTATTTTTGACTTAGCAAGGGCTTATCCGGACCTGGCCATTCGGTAAACCCAGGAGTACCTGTGATGCTATGATAAATGAAAAACGATCGGCCATGTTTCCCTAAAACTGTACTGGGGGCCTCAAGAACCCTTAAAGTAGCCACTTGGTGGGCCACGGTGAGCGAGCTGGGCCCGCTACCAAACGTGCAGAGATATGCCCAGCCTCCGGCTCCAGCAGACCCGGACACGAGGTCCAGTGCAGCGCGGGGCTGGCGCTGCGGGACCGGTGCCCCGCCCGCTGCCGCCGAGCGAGCCCTCCATTGGCTGTTCCGGGAGGGCCCGCGCCCCCATTGGCCGAGGCGTGGGCAGGGGTGGGGCCGGCCCAGCCGCGCCCTGCGGGCCAGTGTTCCGCGGGCAATGGAGGCGCGCCCGGTGCTTCCGGAAAGGAGCCTCAGGCGGGCGGCGCTGGTCTTCAAGAGAGTGCCGGGCGCCCACCTGGCCGCTGAGGCCCGCCGAGGGCCGATGTAGACGTCCGTGCCCGATGTTCCGGGCTCTGTCGGCCGCGCCCTGAAGCGTCTCCTTTCCGGACGGAGAAGGACTGGGCCGAGGTTCAGGGGAACAGCTCGCGCAGGCGCATTCGGCGCGCCCCCGGCAGCCCCCGCGGCCCATATGAGGAGGCGGAGGGGGATGACGTCATCCAGCGGGGCGACGGGCATTGGGCGCCATTTTGAAAAGGGAAAAAAAATCCCTACCCGGCGGCGGCGGCGGCCGGGGCCGAGCGCTGGGCGGCTGCAGCGCGGAAGCCGCCTCCCTCTTCAGCAGTGGTCGGCGCGCCGGTCCTGCGCGTCCCGCCGCCGGCTGCCATGGCAGGTAAGGGGCCCACGCGGGTCACGAGGGCGGGTGGGGGCCGCCGGTGGCTGTGGCCGGGCTGACCGCCCTGTTGTTTGCAGGAGCCGGAGGCGGCGGCTGCTTCCCTAGCAGCAACGACTTCCAGTGGTGCTTCTCGCAGGTCAAGGGAGCCATCGACGAGGACGTGGCCGAAGGTAAGGCGCGGCGCCACTCCGCCCGGCCGCCTTGCAGACACCTCGCGGGCAGCGCGGAGACGTTCCGGCCCCCGCCCAGAAATCCCGCCCGCCTGCGGGAGGGAAGGCTGGCGAGAAAGGAGGAGGACGGGAGGGGAGGCGAGGCCGGCGGGAAGGGAGGAGGACGGGAGGCGAGGCCGGCGGGAGGGGAGGAGGACGGGAGGCGAGGCCGGCGGGAGGGGAGGAGGACGGGAGGCGAGGCCGGCGGGAGGGGAGGCTGGCGAGAAAGGAGGAGGACGGGAGGCGAGGCCGGCGGGAAGGGAGGAGGACGGGAGGCGAGGCCGGCGGGAAGGGAGGAGGACGTGAGGGGAGGCCGGCGGGAAGGGAGGAGGACGGGAGGGGAGGCCGGCGGGAAGGGAGGAGGACGGGAGGGGAGGCCGGCGGGACGGGAGGAGGACGGGAGGCGAGGCCGGCGGGAGG